>OVBA01003132.1:0-29760 GCA_900406435.1 Lepidium aucheri | reverse complement strand
TATATATATATATATATAATTTAACTATTGTAAGATGCATTAATATTCTACATGATATGTTAACGTTCTCTATTAAAAAGAAAGACATAATTTCTCAACATAAACATCTGATTTATTATAAGTTGCTAGATACCTTAAATTTTCATATAACTTGTTGTTTTTTATGTCATCAGTATTTTTGTCAGTAATTCAATCGACAAAAAACATGATTTTTAGCGCAAATCTTTTTCCCAAGCTCCAAATAATATATACCTAATCATTTGACCAAATAAAATTCTCCAAAATAACCATTTAATTTGACCCAAAAAAATGTCTTTAATAACTAGCGGATATGGAATTTCGCTAACTGCAAAATTTATTTATATCTTGTAAGTAATATGAACGATATTATAATAAAAACAAATATGTACATAGTTGATGATACTCAAATTTTTTGTTACAAAGAAAAGGTATGGTTATTACTGATTACTCAATTTCAAGTCCAAATGGCATAGAAATCCACATGATTGAATTAGGCTTAGATGGTTTTCTTTATCACAAAAGATACGTCGACTTATAATAACAAGCAATCAATTCATTATCTCGTAATCAAACTCTGAAATGCAATCATGATAACTTTAATATGAAAATTCCTTACTTTTGTCGTTGATGCGTATTCTTAGTTTTGAGATTAGTGGTACCGTTCTCTTGTTTCTAATTGACATTCAATAAGAATTTTGCTATAAGAACTATTTCTCTCTAGATTAGGAGTATTAATTAGAATACTGTACATATTAAAAAGAACTATTTAAACATGCTGAATATTTAAAAATTAGTTGATATATATAGTGGATGAAAAAGGTTATCTTTTTTTTGTTCTAATGTATGACAATATATATAAATTCGATACCCATGATCAAAATTCGTTTTAAAAAGAACTTATCTAGATATTTAGCCATTCCCAAGCATCGTTTAAAAAGCAATATTGTCAGATATGCATTATATGATCAATATAATCTAATTTATTCAATGAATTATTCATGAAAATTACACTAGATGGATATATGTAAGACAAATAAATATACAAGTGGAAGGATTAAGATTCTTGTGCTCAATATTGACTTTGAGATCTGTTGTGTAAGAGCATGCAAAAATGGCTGATTGGAACGGCACCGTTTACTTGTAACATCCGGCTCGATCGACCGATGGACCGTATATATCTTAGCAAAGTGGTGGAGACCGCAATCCCACTTTGGCCAATGAACGACAGTGATGATCGATACTCTTTCAAACTTGAATTTGAACTCTTTTTTTCTATATTCTCTTTCGATCGGGATTCGGGAATAATTGGTACCATTATTCTTTATGCCAAACAATAATCGATCGTAAAAAGATATTCTGAAAGATATGTATTTCAAATTGAACTATAAAAATCCAAACAGCTTATATTCTTTTACATAGTCTATGATATGTCCACGAAATGATTTCTAAATATGCAAAAAAAAAAAAAATTATAAAGCAAGAAATTATAACTCAAAATTTGACTCAATTTTAAAAATTTTTGTTCGGCATTTGATTTGATCTATAAAGCAAGAAATTATAAAAGCCAGAAATTACATAACCCGACAGGAAAAGATTGTATATCTCCAAAAATCAAATCTAAAATACATTCGAGCATAGAAGAAACTTATAAATAAATAAATAAATAACACAAGGCAAGGAACACATGAGTGAAAATTAGCATTGGGCATATCGGGACTCCCGTCCCGTACTGTTCCGCTCTCGTCCTGTAATTCATGTCTCTTTCGAGAATGAGAAATTCTAATTTCCCGTTTGGATCCAAAAATAATATCCAAACGGGTAAGGAAAAGGGTCAGGAATGGGCTCGGGAATTCCCTGAATTCTCGTTGGGTATTTGTTTATGTTATCAATATGCTAAAATATATTAGATTCATATATAGATTTGTTTCAAATAGTTAAAATCAAACATATAACAATACTTAACTTAAATTTTCAAAACCTTACGATGAATACAAATGATTCAATATGGATATACTAGTTTTTTTGGTAAAAATTGGTAATGTTAGATCATTTAATATTGAAAGATGTTTTTTTATATATAAAGGTACTATCAATGAAAATAGTTATTTTTACATTCAATAATAGATTTTAATGCGTTTTTGAGTATTTCTATTGTTAAACTCTCCAGACATTTTGATCATATTTTTGGTCAATGAATAATACTTATATTAACTCTTTACGAGGAATACTTTTGAGTATTTAACTGAATTGTATTGACAAACAATAAACTCATCTAAACTGTGTTTACAAGTTTACTATTTTACTGACGTCGGCATGTGACTGAATAATAAGAAAATTAGGGTTGGGTGGATATCTTTTAGGAGAAAAAACAAAAGTGTGGGTAGGTGATTCACATCATCGTCAAATTTAGGGTCAATCTGAAATTATACCTTTTGATGAAAAGAATAAAAGAAATTATATGTAAAGAGTAAAGTAGTTTTTGATTTTGAGGAATAAGACTCTAAGTGATGACTTCGTGGCTTTCAGATTTAAGAAAGTGTGTGTCAACTTCATTTGATTTTTTGGCGTTAAGTGTTTGGAGTATATATGTATAACAGTTTTTAAACAACCTCAAATATATAACCGATAAATTATGTAAATAGTGTAAAGTTTAAACTATAAGAATCCAGCTAGATTTGCAATATAAGAATTTGGGTGCAAAATCTGTGAGCTTCTAGAGAAACGGGACCAAACATATAGCAACAGGACCAAACACTTATGCCATATTTTCAGGCCATGATATATTATTCGATGATTATCTTGTTAGGTTTAATTTTTAAAGTCAGGTATATTCATCTTGACGATAGAATAACAAGGTCAACTTGTCAACTGGCAAAATTGAGAACGTAAATCAATACTTGCATATAATGTCAGCATGTAATACATTGATCGGCTCTTAAATGGTTACAGCATATAAAAAGATGAGAAGTCGATACTCTCGTAAAATACTCCTACAAAACACTGTTCAATTTACCATTTTATAAGAAAACGCTATTCATGTGTCATTGACCTCGACATATTTTCACTGCTTGCAAGTCATAACTTGTAAAAAGTGAGTCCACCACAAGTATAAGTAACGAAATTTCGTCGATCTGTCGTCGCTTTAGCGAGGTTTGATTTAACAAACAAAAAAGATGCAAACAGATAATATGAAAATAATTAGAAGTAATTATTAGACCATCATGATGACGTATCGATAACATTTTATACATTAAAATAAATAGGAAAACGAATTAAAAAATGTTTGTCGGCAACAGCGTAAGCAAAGAAGGTGTAACGGTAAAGAAAAGTAAAAGAGTGGATCATCAAAGTAGCCAAATCAAAGTCCGAGATTTCTGAGAACCCGCATGAGAGATTATAATTTAATTAATAAACAACTAAAAAGGCGTAAGTAAAAGGAAGAAGGAGTTAGTTAAGGAGAAGTAATAAGGAAAGAAGATGGAACCCACCATGAGTTGCGGTCTTCATGGGCTCGGTCCAGACATTATACAGCCAAGCCGACCCACCTCTACCTCTTAACCTTTTACTTGTATCTTTCCGTCTTTAGTAACTCACAATGGTTTTTGTTACACGTGTCCTACAATATTATTTTTTGTCACGTGGCCTATATTCCCCAAATTCATTAAAGCCTTTCTCTCTTTTTTTTTTCTTTTTTTTTCCTTTTTTAAGTTTTATTCATGTATACATATCTTATATATTAAAATTGAAAACTTTTATTTATCTTGATCAGGTTATAACTTTAGTATAAAATTAACATATGGTTTGTAACAACCCTTAAAAATAGGCTTAAGGTTTTGTTATACATTTATATATAAAATTTTAAAACCAATAAATATTATAAAAAAACCCAAAAAACAAAAAAGTAAAATTAATGTAAATATATCGGTTACAAATTCGGTTCTTAATGATTCGCTTAAGCTTTAGGTATAGACTTGGTTTTTCGTGTACATAGAATTAAGACCCATTTATGATATTTTTTTGGGTTCGGTTCCTCTAATTCGGTATTTTGGTTCTTTTGATTTAAGATTTACTCCGATATTTTTATTTTTTGGATATGGTTCGTGTTGGAAGTGGATCCGAGATCCTACTTCGGTCCACTGAAAATAATGGGTCAAATATAAAAGAATAACTCGGTTGCAAGCACTAAGTCTTCAACTGGATAAGATATTCGATTCGGCAAAATATCTCGTCTCGGAAGGTTTTACGAACCTGAAGGGAAGTCGGATGACACATCAGCAAACGATAAGAAGTTTTCCTGTTCCGACATGGAAAACTTCCACAAATCTAGCACGAATTTTATCAGATTCAGTCTTATCAACAAGATTTGTTAATTTTCCTTTATTTTCTACATATGTAACCGCCTCTATAAACTATAAATAGAGGCACAATCCTTTAAAAAAGGATCAATTTTTTGGCATACAAAGTCTAATAAGAATATCAATTCGGCAATCATCTCTTTTTGTTCTTAGTTAACTAAGCTCTTGCTCCTAATCAAATCTACAAGTGTCCTTGCCCATTCTCTCCCACTCTTTTAATCAGGAACCAGCGTTTGCTAAATCCCGGCTTAAAGAAAAAGACTAGTACTTGTTGTGCTAAGACCGGTTCCAACAGTTGGGGCCGTCTGTGGGGAAGATATCGAAGGACATCTTCATAAAAGCAAGAGAAAATTCTGAGAATCGAAAGATGGTTGAAGGAAAAATTACCATCAGCTCACTGGAAAGGAAGAAACCTTTCCCTCAAGAGCATGTTGATCAAACGAATGGATCAACCCTAAATTCAACTCGAACTCATGGAGAGAATAACCAAGAGACTCGAGAAGATATTGATCTTCCGCCACCACCACCAGGATCACCAACACTTGGAACTTTAGTGCGAAACCTGATCGCACATCATGAAGTTTTCGATCAAAGAAACGGTGAAAGATTCGATAGGCTTGAATCTCGTTTGAATGAAAGTAGTCAACCGACTACCCAAGTCAATAGGTCGTACACAAAAGCATCAACTTTAGAGACTTACCGAGTCCACAGTCAGCAAACACTTTGGTGCAAGATCACTCTGCTATACCGAATACGTCTGGACAGCATGGTCAAGTAATGTTGGACGCAGCAACCGTGTTAAAGATGATAGACGACATAAAGTCAAAATTCTATCAAACTACTAGATCGGCACCCAATATATGAATGATCCTAGCTCAGGCAGAGAACTCGCTATTCGCACCGCGTTTAAGGAGATTCTTGATAAACAGAGGATTACGGCTCCGATGCCCGTCTTACAATAGGAATTCAGACCCAGTGGAATTCATGAGTGCCTTCAACGTCATGATGAACGTTAACAACTACACCATGGACAACGAAGAAGCAGCTTACTGCCAACACTTTGCAAAAAATTTGACCAGAGACGCCTTGGTATGGTTCACCAAGCTACCAGTCGGGTCAATCGAAAGCTTCAACCAACTCGCCGAGCTATTTATGAAGCAGTACACCTTATTCGTCAATCAAGATACCTCAACTGCTGTGTTGAGATCTTTAAGGCAATGCTTTGACAAGCCTTTGAAGTCGTATCTGGGATGCTTCAAGAATATTTTGACAAAGGCCAAAGTCAGTGACGACATGGCTATTGAAGCCCTCTGGACTGGAATGGTGATCGACAGGACACTTAAAAACGGGACCTTTTTGTTAACAGGCCCAACACAATCTCGGACGCCCTTTGCAGAGCGGCGAGACATGCAGAGTACATAGAGGAAAAGCAAAATCCTCTCGCAGAATTAAGATACAAAGCAGAACTCAGCAACTAAAAAATCGAGAGAAGGAGATTACGAGCCAAGATAGCATAATAGAGAGAAAGCAAACTCAGCAACTGCTTTCCGAATCAAGGAGAGTAACAGTCGTCCTAACAAGTCATTCAACAACACCTACAACTGGAACAAATACTGCGGGTTTCACAAGAAAGCAGGTCATTCGATTGCAAAGTGCAAGCAATTGCAAGAATTCCTTGCTGAGAAGTTCAGTAAGGGTGAGTTGGAGGTCTCAGAAGAAGAAACCCAAATGTACAAAGCGCAGAAGCAGAAAGAAGCTGAGCAACGAGAGTTTGCTTTCAAGTCGGCAAATCCAAAAGTCAATACCTCAGAAGCAACTAAGCGGCAAAAGCTAGTAGGAGACAATGATGGATCCAGCGATCCACGAGTTGTTGTCGGCATAATTATGGGTGGCTTACAATTTTTTGATGATACTATTCGTTCAATTAAGAAATACAAACAAAAGGTTGTCGCCTCAATCAACCAAGAGCCTGTCAAGGAGTGCATGCACGTTGTGTATTCGGTGATCACTTTCACCGCTGAAGATTTCAAAGGAGCAAGTTTCCCGCATAATGACCCCATAGTCATCAAACTCCAAGTTGTCGACTGCGATGTTTCACGAATTCTAATCGATACTAGGAGTTTAGTGGATCTTATATTCAAAGAAACTCTAGGTAAGATAGCACTACTATCATCCTTTTTCATCAAGGTCCGAGAACACATCTGCTGACGCCCTAGCCGCTCTCGCATCTACAACAGTTATCGTCCAAAGGCCAATCATCCCAGTGGAAAGCATACATAGGCCCAGCATAAGCCTACCAAAGGGAGATCTAGAACTCGTCTCGGCTATAGACAAAGTCAGAGAAGAATCCAATTCCGAGATGGCAGATGCCAAACATAACGACTAACAGAAAGTGGATTGACGAGAAAAAATCCTAGCTTACATCCTAGACGGCGAAATGCCAGAAGATAGATGGGCATCACGCCGGTTGAAAGCCAAGTGTGCTCTTTATGCACAAGTTGGCAAAAAACTTTACCGAAGAAGTACAAACGGAGTACTACTCATTTACATTCATGGAAACAAAGTCGACGAGATCATCAAAAAGACACATGATGGAGTAGAAGGAAACCAAAATAGTGGAAGAGCACTCGTTCAAAAGATCAGAATTCTCGGCTACTATTGGCCAAATATGGCAAAGGATTGCGCCGAATATACTGCTAAGTGTGACAAGTGCCAAAGAAACGGGCACATTCTTCATGCTCCAACCGAGGAGTTAACATCAGCAATGATGCCTTATCCATTCATGCGATGGACAATGGATATAATCAGAATATTACCGTCATCTCGACAAAAGAGGTTCATGCTTGTTATGACCAACTACTTCTCAAAGTGGATGAAAACAGAAGCTTACATGACCGATCACGTATGGAAAAATATCATCTGCTGACATGGTCTTCCATACAAGATTGTGACTGACAATGAATCTCAATTCATCTCGTCGGAATTCACCAACTTTTGTGCCAGATGGAATATCCGAGAAGTAAGTCAACACCACGAAACCCACAAGGAAATGGCCAGGCTGAGGCCGCGAACAAACAGATCCTCGAGGTCTAAAGAAGCAACTTTCTGAAAAGAAAGGAAGTTGGGCTTCCAAGTTGTATGGTGTATTATGGTCACATCAGACAACACCTCAGCGATCAACTAGACGAACTCCATTCTCTCTTTCTCACGGAATGGAGGCAATGGCTCCAGCCAAGATAGTTGTGCCAACTCTATGCCGCAAACGTCTTTCTGAGAATGAAGACGCTAACAACAATGCTATGGAAAATAGTATTGATGACTTAAAAGGAAAACGTGATGAAGCACTTCTTCGAATACGAAACTATCAACAACAGGCCAAAAAGTACTACAAAAAGAAAGTATGTGTGCGACACTTTGCAGTCAGAGATCTTGTACTTCAAAAATGTTCGAGAACACGGCCAAACTCAATGCCGGGAAAGTCAGCACAAATTGGAAAGGGCCATACATTATCTTTGAAGTCGTCAAGCAAGGAGTTTACAAAATCGCTAGCATGGAAGGAGTACCAATTCCTCGAAGTTAGAACTCCATCAACTTAAAGCAATACGACTACTAGAAGTTTGCCATCTCGGCGAATTAGATGCATCACTTAACGCATTTCTGTTTACTTAATTTATTATATAATGAGAACTACGTCTTGGCTTGATCCCTTCGGGATACGTAGATAGCCTTTGGGTCCAACTAGAACTCTATAAAAAAATTATTTGTCCAGAGTCGGCCGAAAAAAAGAAGAAGAATATGTTACACTATATATCTTCACAAGTCGCAAGCTAAATTTTCGCACAAAACAAATGCAATTTATCTTTTAGCCGAGTCTTAAAATTTTGCCAAGCCCAACTGATATACCTCTATTTTACTAGTTTTGAGCTCATTAACATGATTATTTTTAGAGTTTTTGTCTGTATTTTGTGTCACTTTTAGGTGGAAAATGTAGGAACTTGGAATATTGGCTTTGGAGTCTCATTTGGATGGTTTTGAAGCATTACTTGAAGTTTCACAGAAAATGCCTATGATCGACTGATCAACATCTTGAGCGATCGATCAAGCCTTCTTGCGAGAGCAACGCTTGATCTCACGATCAACCTAACATATTAGAAGATCGATCACACAAGTCTAAGATCGATCATGATTGATCAATCGAACAACGAGCTACAAAGCAAATACCTAATTTTCATTTTTTGCACCTAAATCTTAGAACATATAAATACTTCTGTTTTCTATTTCTTTTAGAGAGACGACCATTATTCAGAAAGAAATTTTGAGTTATTTTGTAAGCCAGAGAGAAAGAGAATTCAAAATTGAGAAGAATCTCTAACCCTTTATTTCATATTTTTATGCAATTCATGTTTATTTTCATTGTATCTTTTGTTTCTATTTTGATTATGTCTGAGTAGTTTACCAATCAGGTTTAGGGTTTCTAGGGATTTAGGAATCGATAATTAGGGACAAATAGAGTCTAATCTAATAAGAGTATTCTCCAATCTAATCTTGTGCTTAATGCTTAGAATAGTCTGATCAACTAATCTATGAATTTAGGTTGCTAGCTCTCCAAAAGCTTGCTAGGAATCTGAACTAGATTAGATGAGCAATCAATCCTTGACCGCGATAGCTGATGTTTAATGCTTGTTTGAAAATTGGAACCAACGATAGTTAGGACCTCTGAATTGTCGAGTAGAGTCTCGAGTACTATGAGAGTAGATTTGTTATACCTTTCCGTTCAAGTCAGAATTGAGCCTAAATAATACTCTGAATAGTTCCCTTAGTTAGATTTCTAATTTCCAATGAATACCATATGCCTAGTGTTTTTATTTTATAGTTTTACATCGTTTAAAGTTGCTTGTTTATCTATTAAATTTTGATTAGTATAGCTTGAGAAATATAGTTGATGATCACAAGTGCAATGCTTGGTTTCTTGAGGATTCGATCCCTATAGTACTATATTTCATTGTTGTGCACTTGCAGTAGATTGCTTAGGATTAAAATCTGATCACATCAAGTTTTTGGCGCTGCTGCCGGAGAACCAATTCGTTGCCTTGATTAAGACTTGCTTTCAAGTCTATACTCTTTTACTTATGTTTGTTTCGTGTTTTGTTTTTTTCAGGTTTATGCACCAAAGAAGTCAAGGTTCAGATAATCTACTTGGTTTGAATAACGAAGAATTTGCTAGAGTTGAAAGAGAAAATCGCAGTGTAAAGGCAATAAATCAAGAAAACTAGCAGAATCCTCAAGACAGTGAGACTCAGCCACCTGTTCAGAGAAACCTGAATGTTCAGCAAACAGTTGAATAGTTGCAGAGAGATTTAGCTATGCTTAGGAGGCAGTAAGAACAGCCTCAACGCCGTGTTATAGGTGATATGGATACACCTCACACATACTATCAGAATAGGTATGCTATTTGACCTCCACCTATCCAGAGGCAAGAATATGAGATCAAGCCTCAGCTGATTGGATTAGTGAAGCAATATGTCTTCAACGATCTCCCAAGAGAGAACCCAACGGATCATATTAAGAACTTTGAGGATATATGCAACACTACAAGCTCAAATGGAGTCTCTGCAGACTACGTGAAGTGCAAGCTGTTTCACCATTCACTTTATGACAAAGCCTCTAGATGGTTGAGATCTTTGCCTTCAGGTTTATTAACCACGTGGGAAGAAGTTAGAGTTGCCTTCTTGGATCAATTCCTTACTAAGTCGAGGACTGCAGCATTGAGAAGTAAAATTTCAGCATTTCAGCAACGTTCTGGTGAGTCTTTGCATGAAGCTTGGGAGAGATTCAAGGAGTACATCACCAACCTCGAAAAACTTATTCAAAACAAAGAAATTTCACCAAGTCTAAACCTCAAGAATCTCCGACTAAAGGCCTAGTCCTTATCTCAACAACCGAGTTCTTAACTCACTGAGCCTAATCTTGAAAAACTTAAAATCACTGAGTCTAAGTTTCAAAAATCTCTGACTAAGACCTAGTCTTTATCTTTAAAATGAAATTCTAAAACTCACCGAGTTTAACCCAAAATACAAAGCGGTCTTTGACAAAGATGAAACTTATCCGTATTTAAAGTCGAGTCTAAATCTCGCCAAGTCCCTAAAGTCTCGCTCCTATTTTAAGCCGAGTCCAAATCTCGCTGAGTCCCTAAAGTCTCATTCCTATTTTAAGCTGAGTCTTAATCTCGCCGAGTCCCTAAAGTCTTGCTCATATTTTAAGCCAATTCTTAATCTCGCTGAGTCCCTAAAGTCTCGCTCCTATAGAATCAGTTCTAAACTCTGCCGAATCTTAAAATCTCGCACGAAAATCTAAACTTTGCATCATTATAAGACGAGTCAGTCAAGTTCAGTCAAAGCCAAAAACCCCAGATCTCAATCCTTTAAAACAAGCAAGTAATATTTAAAAGAAATAAGAATGTTTTACAAACTCCTCACGTGGGAGGAGGAATTACATTTTTTTTAAACAAAAAAAGAGGTTAAAACAAAAACAGGGAAGGATTAGTCTGTGGCATCAGTCCCAGCTGTCCTGGCAAAGGCTTCTTCCTTATCAGTCGATTCGACCATCTCGGTAACCTTTAAAAAAAATATTTGTTTTAATCATGCTAGTCAAAACTTCGAATCGGAGCAGAGATAATTTCAAAATCCCTAATACTAACATGTGGACGATCCCAAGTCTTGGGATCAGCAACCTCATTTGGGTATGTTCTGAATGACAGCACCTCATTCCAGGCCAGAGTCGCCTTCTTCAAGAGAGAGGACTCATAGAGCTCGAAAGACGGAGGGATCAAGTCATCAAGATCCAAATTTACGACTTTCTTATTGTCCACATCTGCCCTAGCCTTCGCAAGACCCGAAGTCCCAACATGATAATCTCGGATTTGAGTGGGACTTGATCCTTTAGTAGGCAATGCAGGAGATTTTCATAATCACTCATCATGACATACGCCAAACGATTGTCAAGACTGAACCCAAGAAGTCAAAACGATATGAGATCCTTTGAAGTGCTTGTCCAGAGATGCTGAATTAAAACAAATTAATACAGTAAAATTACAAAGGAGCAAAGATATATAAACTCACCTTTAAAAGTACTAGCGCCAGCTTGGAGAGAAGCAATCATGGCCTTATGCTTCTCAACAGCCCGAAAAGCTGCATCTCGAAGGTCGGATGTAGACTTTCAGGCATCCTTGAAAGTGGAAATCTCTTTATCAAAATTTAAGCGTTCTTCCTCAAAATTCCGATGTAACTCGGGAAAGATCAGCCTGAACTACCAATAAAGAAGACCTTGTTTTTGCCAACTCCCTCCGAGACACCTCTAACTGCTTAAGAACATCGTCGAACTGACAAGAATTCCTAGCGCTATCAGCCATAATCTTCTCCTTCCCAAGAAGAACCGAGTTCGCCTTAGCAATAAACTAGAAAGAAGGAGAACAAACTAGTATGGGAAGTTGGAGTCAAGTAAAGAGGAACCAAAGCAAACAGAAAATAAAATTACCGAGAACATCGATTTTGCTGTTTTGACATACTCCTTCTTATTGAGCATCTCGGGGATAGGAAGGAGGTCCTCAACAGTATTATTGAGGAAATGCATCAGATCGACCCCTTCCAGATTAGAATCCTCGATAGGAGCTGACTCGTCCAATGCATACGAAAAAAATAAATCCCCAGAGGATTTATTCCTCTTATATAAGGAGACTTCACGAGGAGGAGAGGACTCCTTGCGCTTGGCTGCCTTCTTCTGGGAAGAGTCAACAGCAATATTCCGACCGGGAGTTGTCAAACAAATATTTAAATTGTCTCTACATCAAGATATTTTTTTTAAAAAAAAAGGAGGAGTTCTTTGAAGAAAGCTACCTTTAACAGTAGACTCGGAAGCCATTTTCTTCATCTCGGTCTTTTTAATTGCTAAGGAATCAGAAGAGGATTTGAGAGGCTCCAAACCCTTGTCCTTAACTAAAGTTTTTGACTACCTCTTGGCGGAAGTCGGGAACCAGCAGAACCCTTACCGACCTTCTCTGAAAGACCGGTCATGGCTTTAGAAGCTGGTGTAATCTCAGCAGCTGGCGCAGACCCAGTAGCCAAAATATCAATGTTTTTGAGACTCCGAATTGGTATTCAGAGCCTCAAGAATAGTAGCCGACGACACCACAACCACCAAGTCCCCTTCAGGGATAGAGTCAGAAGATCGAAAAACAATGGTCCCACTAGAGGGAGCCAAAAAACTTCCTAAAACAGCATCCAAACTATCTAAGATGCTGGACATTTTGAAATTTTCAACCCCCATATCGGTGTTAAGAACACCTTGAAAAAGAGAGAAACTCAGTTAAAATCAAGGAGAGATAAAACACAAAAAAGGGGGAGGACAATATCCAAATTACCTCTCTGGACCGAGAAGCTGTTTTCTGGAGGAGACCTGCGGGTATAAGCTTCCAATCGAGATGAGGAGTGCTGAAAAGATGATCTCGAATTGCCAAGTAATTGGATAGTTGAGAACGATGTTTCACTAAAAAAAAGAGAAAATATGGGCCAAGGTAAGAAACGGGAAGAGATAATCTAGCAAGTCATAAATAGACTCCTAGAAATCTACCAGGAGTTCTCATCCAAGTAGAAAGAAATTTCAACGGTCTCAGCAAACGAAAGACCTCACTAGGACGAACAAAAAGGTAGTGAGTTTTCTATTTTGAGACTTTGGAAGTCGGGTTATCTAAAAACCGATTTCCAGATTTCGAATGAGCATAAAAAGTCCCCTCAAAGGACTTGGCCTCACAAAGTTCCGTTAATTCTTTGAAGAAGAGAGTTGAAACATTGATACCCGCCTTACTTCCAAGAATCAGAGATCCGACAATGTTCGCGATCCCAACAGCTCCGAGTTGAGACACAGTAATTTTTTGGGCAAAGCAATATCGAGGCAGGAAATCCGGAATTGAAAACTACATTTTGGTTTCCCTATACCACCATTCATAAATTGCAATGAAACCCTCGGGAGGATTCCACAGATGGGAATCAAGGTCAATAGTGATCTCAATATCCCTCATCTCAGGATACGCCAAATACAATTTATCTAGTCTCCTCAAATTAATAATGGATGGACCGACATCGAGACTAGCATGCCAGTCACCCAAACCCTCATCGGGACTATCTACAAAAAACATCTCTACGCCTTCTTGAGTTCGGCTACTACTATAAGCAGAAGACGGACTAGAGTCGGCAAACTTGGAACTAGAGCTAGAACTAGAACTATTTCTTTCCATTCTGCCATAATTAACTTATAAACCAATCAACTTGGCAAGAGTAGAGAGGGAATGAAGAGAGAGAAGTTACCTCGTAATTTTTGGTTGAAAGTAAAAAAAGGAGGAACTGAAGCACTATTTATAATAAAAGCGTGGATACCGAACTGACGCGCAATGATGATTCGCATAAAACTGAGACGACTGTTCAACTAACCCACTGGAAAACTGACATTTGGACCAAAGATTCTGGAAGAAGAAACAACCTTTTCCGACTCGGAAATTTGGTACTAGAATTTTCCGAGTCTGGGGGGATAATTATGGAGGTGGATCTGAGATCCTACTTCGGCACTGTAAACAACGGGTATAATATAAAAAAACAACCCGGTTGCAAGCACTAAGTCTTCAACTCGGATAAGATATTCGATTTGGCAAAATATCTCGTCTCGGAAGGTTCTACGAACGTGAAGGGAAGTCGGATGACACATCAGCAAACGATAAATGAAAGTTTTCCTGTTCTGACATGAAAAACTTCCACAAATCTAGCACGAATCTTAACAGATTTAGTCTTATCAACAAGATTTATAAATCTTCCTTTATTTTCTACACATGTAACTGCCTCTATATACTATAAATAGAGGCACAATCCTTTAAAAAATGGATTGACTTTTTGGCATACAAAGTCTAATAAGAATATCAATTCAGCAATCATCTCTTCTTGTTCTTAGTTAACTAAGCTATTGCTCCTAATCAAATCCACAAGTGTCCTTGCCCATTCTCTCCTACTCTTTTAATCAAAAACAACCGTTTTAGTACTCGTTGTGCTACGACCAGATCTAACAGTTCGGTTCGGTATAGATCGAGTTCGGGTTTAGAGGTATTTTCATATAAAATTCTAAAATTAAAAACAATAATAAAAAAACTCTAGAAAGCTAAATTTTAGTTTTTGATTTGGTTTTTGTTCAGATTCGGGCTTAGTTTTTTAGATATATAGATTTAGGACTCATTTGGGTATTTTGTCAGATGGTTCTTCTAATACATATCAACTTTGGTTCGGTTTACAGCTATTGAATCAACATCTCAAAAATAAATTTCTAAATTATCAGCATGGATCTAACAATCTAAATAAATAAAATTTGAAAAATAATCAAATCTCACATTATAACATGGGTATAATTCTAGTTTTTCTATTAAAACTGATAACCGTCGTAATTATTTCTCTGCCCCCATCTCTCTCCCTCTCTCCCCTTTCTATTCGTTTTTATTTTTCTTTTTGTTGCAGATAAAAAAAAAACCATAAGCTTTTTATGAATTTTCTTCTATAAAGATTTTAAAACTATAGTATCAAGAGTAATGCTGACCAAATCTTTTAACTTAAGTTGTTTTTTGTACAGTTAAATCTATTTATTGCGGTTAGATTCTTTGCTATTATAAAATGTATTACTTTATCTTAAGTTATTCGTTTGAGGTGTGCATGGTGTGATTCTGTAATCTAGAAGTCCAAGTTGCCCAACATCTTCATGTAATAAAAAACAACAACTTGGGCACTGATTAGGATACACAGCTATGAATACTATGTTGTTGTTTTTTTCTCTACTTTTTTTGGGTTTCTTTTCTTTCGTATTGTCATATTCTCATTTTCATCAAATTAATACGTCAAGTTGAAAAATCCTAACACACATAATATATCTGACATAAGAAAACATAATAAATATCCTTCCTCTGATTTATCGAGACAGCTATAACTCGATATATGAAAAGTGTATGGGTCAATCAAACCTATCCATATCACTTGAATTTGAGGCATGAATTATAGAGATCAATCCATATAGTTGAAGACCAATTTTGTTAAATTATAATTCCATAAATTCTTAGTTATTAAACCGACGAAAAAAAATTATATTTTTTTGTTACCAATTAAATGAATAAGATCTAATCACAATCAAACTCTTCCGTACTTAAAAAAAAACTTTTAACAATATCACGTAGAACAAATACTATCTTCTAATCGAATTCGAGTATAAAAAATAACACAAATAATATTTAGTCACTTGACTAAAAGACACATTCCCTGATAAAACTGTACTTATATAGATATATATTGTACTCACATATATTTGTCATTATTAGTTTAATAAAAAGGAATAAGATGTCGTACAAAATTATAGTGTCTCATTGTAAAACGTGTCTACGAAATGTTTCAGTTCATAGTAGTTGTTAGCTCGTTGATAAGTGTATAAAGTTCGTGAACCTTACTATAAATTACCTACAAAATACAGTTTTTGTATTTTATCTATGATAACACTCCAAGTTGTAAAGAAACTTATTATAATTTTGAGTAAATATAAACCGTAGTCATATTAGCGAGGAAAATAAAAATATTTAATAAATGCTAGAAAAGTCAGAAGAGAATTCGGTTTTGCATACGTTTATATTTAAGAAAATTTGTCCCAACTTGATACTGTATAAATATATATAAGATATTTCGATAATAATTAAATATAGATGCTTATAGTGTATAAAAATCCGTAAAGGATTTGGGGAGGTAAATAAAGCTATTCAGATGCTTGATTCGACTATCTTATGTAATGGTTCGATGGATCTAGAAATTGCTCGACCGCAATAAAAAGTGAAGATTCTTTACTTGCCTAGATTTTGATAGCTTTTGTGCTCCTGATTTGAATGAGATTTTGTTGTTACCAAATTAAAATCAAGATAATTAATAGCTACGTACATGTATGTAGTAGTATCAAGCAGTAGTGGTTAAAGTGTAGCCTATAATAATCGATTTTATTTGCAGTTTTAACGCCTAACTTCATTATCTTTAGAAGATTCGAATATTGAATAGTCATGGTACGATTAATTTATGGTGATTTGCGTGTTTTGATAAAAATAATTACTCCCTCCGTTTCATTTTAATTGTCGTTCTAGGTTGTTTTACGTAGATTAAGAAATTTTATAATTTGACCATATTAACCCCAAAATAACATTTAATTACAGTCTTAATTACATTATCTATTAGTATTATGTGGAATTTATACCAAGGTTATATTTGGAATTTTAGTATAAAAATTATATTGAAAAATGAGAATGACAACTAATTTGAAACAAGAAAAAAAGTCTAGAATGACAACTAATATGAAACGGAGGGAGTAAGACATTCATGTGTCGGTTTTACCCAACGTAACAAATATATATATATATATATATATATATATATATATATATATGATGATGATCACTATGAAAATAAATCAAATCGTATATATTTTTTTTTAACAGAACATTAATATACCCCATATAATTCAAATTTTTTCAAATGATGCAAACTACTTTAAACAAAAAGAAACTGCAAATGAAACTGCAAATGTAAAAATTTAAACACTTAACCAAAGCACGGATCTCCAATCTGCTTTGGGTTGGTATTGCTTCCCAGATTCAATAGAAGGAGAGTGTCAAGGGGCACGGGGAATCCACTGCAGCCTTTCTGTCTTACACTCATAAGTTGAAACATTATTATGGGTAATGGAATCACTGCTTGTGCTCCATATTATAAAAGTGGAGATAGTAACGGATTGTGAGACTGTTTTGAAGATAATCAACCAACTAGAAGTGGCTGGCCTTTCTTCCATAGCAAAAGGAAATTTTTAGGCTAAATTCTATGTTCCGTTATATATCTCTTTCTGTTATTCCTATATCTTTAAATCAAAAAACTGATGTTCTCGCTCGTCAAGTTAGAAAAATCGTTAATGGTTTAATGTTGTAATTCTTCTTTCCTTTTTTTAAGAGTCTTTATATATATAATTGACGTTCACAAAAAAAAACACTTAACCAAAATATTTCTCACAATAATTGTTATTAGTTTGCAATTATATATGTTGTATGTGATTAGTGATTCCGTTTAAACAAAGTAGTTGAAATGAAAATGAGCGGCAAAATAAAAAAATTGTTTTAAAAACGGATGGTTAGAAGATATATAGTGTGGTCCGTCAATAAATCTGTTTGGAAACAGTGTTTTAAAACCAAAAAAATTTCAACATCTATTTTAAGATGCTAAGTTTCAAACGGCTGTTCTAATTGTTGATTTCAAACAGCTAATGTAAATGTTTATTTTATATTACCAATCAAACCCGTGAAATACACAAGATAAAATGATAAATTTGTAATTATCAGAAAATATTATGTGTGAATAAGGTAAAACATCTAAAATTAGAAATAGATGGAGTTAGTAATATACTATATATTTAATTTGTAATATATATATATATATAAATATAAATATATACGGGATAAATGTAATGAAATAGAAGAAGCAGAAGAAAAATGTGAATGAACCACTCAAGTTTGATAGCTTCAGCTAATGTCACATAGATAAAGACCTTAAAAACAAACCAAACTAAACGTAACAACAAAACAAAACAGAAAACGTAACTCACTCACTATATCAGTATATGTACAAATACGAACATATGTGTGTGTAGGAAAATACCAAATGAGAGTCTGTTAGCGGGTAACTCAAGACACAACAGTCAAGTGTGTTTCAATTTCGTGAAAGTCAACCAAAGTCTTCCAATGGACCCCACTCCTCTCTTTCTTTGACTATTAATGTGTTCTTAACGGAGTCTACTTTGATTTCCTCGTTTCTTCCGTTTATCTGCCACTGCACGTAACCTTCTCCGTTATTCTGGCGCGTGATTTTCACTCTTCCCTTTGCCCACGTGTCATTCTTTTCCTTTTTTTTTTCTTTTTTTTCTTTCTTTTTCGCAAAAATAAATTATTCCTTTTCAACCAACCGACCGACCATTCTATTCCTTAATTTTTATTATAGTAATTAATATCAGACTTAATTTGTGTTCACCTCTCCCTTTTGTTATGATTATACAGTGTGGTGTTTACATTTCCTTTTTTCATATATATATTAAAATAGATAGTATAATACACACACAAAAATAAAAAGCAAAGAATAGCACACGTCTAGCGACTTCAATTCATCTCAGAATTTCATTACAAAACTTGCTAAAAATAAACAAATATAGTACTGCATCCCAAATATAAAATTACAGAGCTTTTGTCACCCGAGAAGTTAGAACAGTACCTAACTCCAAACTCATTAACCTTGTAATAATAACAGCATATTTATAACCTTAGATATTAGTAACAAAATATTGAATCAGATAAACAAATTTAAGGGAATTTGATGAAATAGCCATAAATTTTTATAAAATTAAATGCACCTTTAGTAGGATACTGTATCGAAATTTCTTGTCTCTATTACCCCTATTCCCTAACATATGTAGTATGTATCTTTGTGTTAATAGATTGTAACTATTATTTTGTGTATATTTGCAATCTCCTTCTCTTCATCTCATTTCTTATCTCTCTCGGTTTTGCAGAGATTTGCAATACTTCTATTGTACACTTACAAAGTAAATCGTTATATCTGTGCAATGTTTGGTCTTCAAGTTCCACATGTCGAATCCCACTGTTGTTACTTTACAAATTTATTAAATGTTGAGATTCGCTTAAACAATGCTTTATAACTTGCGATTTCCATTAACAATCTTATTTCTTCTGTGTTTGTAGATGTTGATTGTGCCCCATTCACCGGTGGATCTAGGTACACTCTTATAAGTGCAGCTGCCACCATTAAACCAAATATTAATCTCAAATTTTAAGCTTTTTTTTGTTAAATTTAGAAATAAAGCCATATTTCAGTATTGATTATACTTTTGCTTCCCCCTCTAATTTTCATTTCTAATTCCACCTCTGGTCCTATTTGAAAGACATTCAAACAAATGCATGGTCGAATTTTCCCTTCAAACTAGTCAAATCTCTTCTTTCTATCCATTGTGATTCTCTTACTCTCATCATTTCACCAGCTTTCTCACATTTGTATGTTTACTTGCTAAGCAAACCAATAACTAAAAAGTTATACAGGTATTTAGAAAATTATATGCCTAATATCTTAATTAAAGATATAAACAAATATTATATGATTAAGTTACTATGTATTGTGCATCAAGTTGTTTAGTGTATGGTACATTAGTTGATTCAACTCCTTGCTGGTTAAGTCATGCCATATAACAAACTCTACTTTCATATGTTTAGCTTAAACATTATTTGTAAACATGGTTAATTGTATAAACTGCTAGTTAAACCAATAACTAAAAAGTTATTCTTGTATTTAGAAAATTATTGTCTAGTATTTTAGTTCTACATATAAACAAATAATTATATGGTTAAATATCTTGTAGTGTGCATCAAATTGTTTGGTGTATACCATCCTGATTTCAAATCTCTGCAGGTTAACTCAGACCATATAATAGACTCACCTTTTGGTGTATGCTACCTCATGTTAGATTAGACATTTGTATGGTAACATGTGTAAATTGTTGACTAAACCTGTAACTAAAAAAAATAAAGAAGTATAAATTATTAATTAAACATGCAACAAAAAAGTTAAAGAGATAACAAAGTAAAACAAAGTTTCCATTAAACTAAAAGAACAAGGGGAAGGAAGAAAGATTTTTCATATGTTTCTTCTACCGCAACACACAAAAAGCCACCATTAGTTTTCATCTCCCCAGTTCCTTTATTTTGTCTTAACAACATAAATTTTTTCTATCATTATCTTTTTTGAAAGTGATTGTGCTTCCAAAATTTTTTTTTAACCACAATGTTCCGACCGAAATCCTAGTTTCTAAAGATTCGGAATCAGCCTTTAAATATTTCTATAAAAATACTCTTTCTTCTCACCCAAACTAAAACTCGAATTGGTGATCTTTTAGGCCCCTACCTGAAATATTGTCAATAGAATTAGTTTGTTCGGGTGCTTCCGAGTTCTAAAACCGGTTTCAGAAAATACAACATTAAATGCTCACATAACTTCTAAATTCACTCGAGATAATGTTATCTTTACCCTTTTTTTTTCTTTTTCCTTTAAATTTATATAATTTACCTTAAATAAGGATATCACTTGTTTGACAAAAAAATAAAAAATAAAATAAGGGTATCACTATAATCTCTAGCAACCATCTACCTAATTTAGAGAAATTGATGATCATGTACTGAATTATCACAAAATATATGGATATTTACTTAAATCACCCAAATATTAATAGGATAAAGGGTGTGGCAGTTAAATCGTGTTAAATCGTTAATGTTTAGTTACAGCAGTGAATGAGTCAGCAACTCCTCTCACCTCAAATTTTCACCAAACAAGAAAGGATATAACTACTTCCTATCACCACTTTATTCCTTAGATTGTTAATCCCTAGAAACTTATCAACACCACGTCATTCGAAATCTCCGAGTTATTAATTAATGAGTTATCTATCACCTTTTCTCAAATTATTAGACTTTTGTCTTTCGGTCAAATTTATTCTTTACGTTTGCCCTACTTTGGAGTATTTTTTTAAGCTTTTTTTTTTCCTTTCATTTCAATGTTTTATTTAGTTAATTATATTTCCTTTCAATGTTGATGTCTAAAATATATAATTTCAGTTTGTGATTTGCATTAGAACAATCTCATAAATTATACTAATTAAGCCCTCACCAATTTCTAGTGAAAAACATACAAATCTTTGCCATTTAAGTTTTTTTTTAAAAAAATAATTAATTTATTTATGTTATATGAAATACATATGTACCTCGAAGTTTTGGATGCTGCATTGATGTCAATCGTCACCACCAACATCGGGGCTTCCAAGCCTAGCCAATTGGAGTATCCTCTTCATCTTAATTAGTGAAGTTATATATGTATATTGTTGAGCTATTATTCAATTCATTCGAATGATTAAACAAAGATTATTATGGTTCTCGTGATTTATATGTTGACCCTTCTCATATAAGAAAGTATAAAAAATGAATAGAGAAAAAGAAAAATTAAGCAAAACACATGTTGCCGAGTCATAATCAACTACGGGTGCATAATGATGGAACAAAGCACAAATCTTTTAACACAAACTAACTACAACCTTCTTTTGGGGTCCCAATCTCCGACCCTTATGTTTTGGAATTAATACAACTACATTCACTAACCAAAAATAAAAATACTAGGCCACTATTATTTCTCTTTTTATTTGAACCTATTTTTATAAATAAAATGTGGTTTCATATCAATTTCACACACACATTTTGTATTATTATTATTATAATGGACCATGAAATCAGTTGCATATGAACTGCAATGATACAGAGTCCACTTTGATTTTGTGGGAGACATTTACCAGATTTTGTTAAATTGATTTTGCTCCTTTCATGTGTTGAGTCATTGTTAGTGGGTGTAGTTTTCTTTATTTATTTTCACTTTTTCCAAAAAATTTTGTTTAACTATCTAACAAAAAAAATGTTATTCTTTGAAATAGCTTGTATGCGGACAAAAATATACACGATTCCATCACAAGACTACGAGAATCATATTACCCACTTACAATAATAGTCCCATTTACAAGGTTTTAATTAATGAACTTTAGGACAAATCTATTTCTCAAATCTCAATCTACATCACTTGATCCACCAACAAAGTAAACAATTTTACATCACTTGATCAATCTATAATGGTAGACATCTACATCCACAACAACTTGTTATAGAGAATCATAGATTCCAACTCAAGATTAGTTGATTGCTAATAAAATCTTTCATGTCTTTCATGTTGAACTTTTCTCATTTTCAATATGTATTTTTACTAGATCACTTTTCTTTGGCTTCATCCTTCACTATTTAACCAAAACCAATAAGTTTTGGCGCCTAATTTGTGTCACGGATCATTATTTAAATTAAACACACATTTAATTTTATATATAGTCTTTCTATCTCAACGTATCACGCATTCTCCCTGAATATATCCAAACGGAGAACCCAATGTTGTTTTATGTTTTTTAAGGATTTTAATAGCCTCGTCAACGTAAAGACTATGCTTAGAGATTTTTAGTGTATTTTTCTCGTCTTTAATCCTCGATTTTTTAGTTCCAAAAACGAAGTCGTTTTACATAACGGTTTCTGTTAACAGAAGTTTAACTCCGTTACAATGCAATTAACGACAAACTTTAAATGACATGGTCAACGTAAAGATTATGCTTAAAATGAGATTTTTATTTTAGAAGTTTTTCTTTTCGCGTTTTTGAATGTAGATGTTTTTTATGACATTTTTTCCTATACTTTATCCGTATTTTATTAATATAAAAGTTACAGTCATGAAAATATATAACTCACGTGTTTAAGTATTATGTATGAAGTTTTCAAATAGTGTGATTCAAAGAGAGAAATAATCAAAAATACATGTATAGCTAGAGAGAAAATTACTTGCGTAAAAATATTTGAATAATGCAAACTTTTATCATTTACATCATCTATTTAATACTAATGTACTAGTGAGTCCACAACATTGCATGTAGGTTCGAGAGTTGATTGATAACGGAAGAAATCGACAATTACGAGGGTATTATCTAAATAGAACCAAGATATATCTGCTTATCTACATTTAAATGTGGATCAGAAAAGATAAGTCAAACTGTCTTCATAATTTTAGACAAACTCTATTATTATTTTTCAGAAAACCTCTTTTATGGGACTACTTTGCTTATCCGATATTTGCTTAATGGTACTATTATGCTCTATCTTTATTCTCTTCACACTACATATATTTTAAACATTTTGATAGTATGTACATTAGTTATCTTAAATTTGGTAACTATATATGTATACAATCAAATTAGAAGTATTTAATACATTTCAAAAGAATAGGCATTATTATATAAAATGGTATAATGAGGTCTAAACAAACAGTGGAAAAGTAAATATTCAATAATCAAACTAGTTAATTCAGCTAAATATATTTTAAAAACAGTCTGTATTAAATTTCTCTTTGTAAACGAAAATGATATATAATCTTAAATTATAATTTCTTAAGAAAATAAAGTAATAGCATTTACTAGAAATAATGTAACACGTCAAATTGGTGGTAAATGCACTAGTTAACGGTTCCGAAGTTCAATTTCTCTTTACTATAAATGGGATTTTTTTAAGAAATGGACTTTAAATTATGAATCGTAATTTGTTGATAAAATTATTAAAAAAAATAATAACGTAACACTAAAAATTATTCCAGTGCCACTCGCTCGATCTATATTTGAAAGTTATATTCTCTTTTTCTCTTTACCTAATTAAATAATCACAAGAAAAAATAATCCGAATATATCTATAAACATAGTATATGCGCATACATATTATTTCTGACTTTTCTCTATCCGAATTTCAAGCTTAATGGTTTTTAATCAAAAAAATATTCTAATTTTCATTATTTGTAAAGTGGGAAAAATAAAGTGTGGGAGAGAATCGAAGGTCTAAATCAGTAGATAGCAAGGGCAAAGATGGTAATATCTCAAAGATTTAAGTTCCGAAAACAGAAATCAATATGACGTTGAAAAAGGATAAAAAGTAAAAAAAATGGAAAAAAGAAAGTTAAAAAATTGTAGGAGAGACACGTGTCCCTACACACACAAAAAAGAAAGCTCTGCTTTCTCAATTTCAAAGCCCCCCAAGGCTCTGTTAACTATTTTCACTGTCTCCTTCTTCGGATAATCCTATCCTTCTCTTCCCTATAAATATCTCTCTACTCTTCTTCTTCCTCCATCACTACAACCACCGCAACGATCACCGGAAACTTCAAAACCAAAAACATTCTCTGAGATTTTTCTTTTTATATTGCTTACTTGGTCTAATATAATATGGTCGGCCATCAAATGGAGAAAGCTGCAAACGGTGCGGCGTTGGAAACGCAGACCGGTGAGTTAGATCAGCCGGCGGCTCTGCGTAAGATTATATCGGTGGCTTCGATTGCTGCCGGTGTACAGTTTGGTTGGGCTTTACAGTTGTCTCTGTTGACTCCTTACGTGCAGCTACTCGGAATCCCACATAAATGGGCTTCTCTGATTTGGCTCTGTGGTCCAATTTCCGGTATGCTTGTTCAGCCTATCGTTGGTTACCACAGTGACCGTTGCACCTCGAGATTCGGCCGTCGTCGTCCTTTCATCGTCGCCGGAGCTGGTTTAGTCACTGTTGCTGTTTTCCTTATCGGTTACGCTGCCGATATAGGTCACAGCATGGGCGATAAGCTTAGCAAACCACCGAGAACGCGAGCTATCGCGATTTTCGCTTTAGGGTTTTGGATTCTTGACGTGGCTAACAACACCTTGCAAGGACCCTGCAGAGCTTTCTTGGCTGATTTATCAGCAGGAAACGCGAAGAAAACGAGGACCGCAAACGCGTTTTTCTCGTTTTTCATGGCCGTTGGAAACGTTTTGGGTTACGCGGCGGGATCTTACAGAAATCTATACAAGATCGTGCCTTTCACGATGACTGAATCATGCGATCTCTACTGTGCAAACCTCAAAACGTGTTTCTTCCTATCCATAACAATTCTCCTCTTAGTCACGTTCGTATCTCTGTGTTACGTGAAGGAGAAGCCATGGACGCCAGAGCCAACTGCCGACGGGAAAGCCTCAAACGTTCCGTTTTTCGGAGAAATCTTTGGAGCTTTCAAAGAATTGAAAAGACCGATGTGGATGCTTCTTATAGTAACTGCACTAAACTGGATCGCTTGGTTCCCTTTCCTCCTCTTCGACACTGATTGGATGGGTCGTGAGGTGTATGGAGGAGACTCAGACGCATCCGCAACTCCAGCCGCTAAAAAGCTTTACAACGACGGAGTCAGAGCTGGTGCTTTGGGGCTTATGCTTAACGCGATTGTTCTTGGTTTTATGTCTCTTGGTGTTGAATGGGTTGGTCGTAAAATGGGAGGAGCTAAAAGACTTTGGGGAGTTGTTAACTTCATCCTTGCCATTTGCTTGGCCATGACAATTCTGGTCACTAAACAGGCGGAGGATCACCGACGAGATCACGGCGGTGCTAAAACTGGACCACCTGGTAACGTCACAGCCGGTGCTTTGACTCTCTTTGCCGTTCTCGGTATTCCTCAAGCCGTAAGTGTCTCTCAAGCAAGCCTTCCTCTGTTTTATTTTTAACTTATCTCATTATCCGCCTGTTATTTTATTACTATACAAGATTTGCCGTTAATCAGGAAATTTGTTAATTAATAAGGGTAAATTTGACCAAACGTTCTAATTTTTGTTAATTACAGATTACGTTCAGTATTCCATTTGCATTAGCTTCCATATTTTCAACTAATTCCGGTGCCGGCCAAGGTATATTTTTCTTACTTTAAGTTATTTATTTTTAATCTGAATTTACCAATTTTGTTTTGGATAATACAAGTCTTCAATCTTCTTAAAGTGCTGGGACCTATAAATTCTAAAAGCATTTAATACGTACAGATTCGTAATTTAATGACTTATTGAGATGATTCTATAAGTAACCAATTCAATATATACGTTTCATTATCCAGCCATACGGAATATACCATATTTACGAAAACACAATTTCTACTAACCTACGAAAAATCGTACTCTTGACTTAAAAAGTTCCAAACTAAAAATTTGTGTATTTCCTTATACAGGACTTTCTCTCGGTGTTCTGAATCTGGCAATTGTCGTCCCTCAGGTGAAAACAGTTCAAAATCTGTTTTTATTTATTTATTATATTAGAAAAAAAAGAGAATGTTATGGCTAACTTTTATGGTTTTGATTGATAAAAATGTAGATGATTGTATCTGTGGGAGGTGGACCATTCGACGAGATCTTCGGTGGAGGAAACATTCCGGCGTTTGCGTTAGGAGCGATTGCAGCGGCGGTTAGTGGAATATTGGCGTTAACGGTTCTGCCTTCACCGCCACCGGACGCACCGGCCTTCAAAGCTACAATGGGATTTCATTAAATTTTAGCAGTGTTTTTTATTGGCTCTGTTTCTGTCATAAAACCAATGTAGTATTGTGCAAATCCTACGTAAAGAAAAAAAAAAGGAAATTAATTTCCTTTGGGTTGGTTTGTATTTTACCTAAACCCACTATGTTTCTTTTTTTTTATGTAACTGAAATTTAATTTGGAATATATTTTGCTTTTTGTTTACCTTCAAGGCTTCAGTATTACGACTTTGTTGTTTCGGATCTTTGGTAATGCCTCATTATCTACAAAAGATGATCTAACTTCAAAAGTTCTTTATTCCAAAGCATACTTTTAAAAATATCTTTACATTTCAAAAATTACTCAAAAGGTTAGGAAGAGTTTCTGAAGTTTTTGCTAATATTCCTAAAATTTTGGAAGATTTCATTTCATAAATCAATTTTCATAAATTTTGTTATTTTTCTGAAAACTAAACATGTAATAATTTGGATTAAAAAACCATAAAAGTTTCGGTTAAACCGTTTGTCCTCAACATACATATCATATCAACCAAGATGACAGAAAATTAGTTATTATTTTCTTAGATAAATGTATCTAAAAGAGATATCTAATACTTAAATTAAACTGTTATAGAGCTAAAGTTGAATATAGGATGAAACAAATTTACAATCTCTTTGATAAGTGTAAGTGTGTAACAATAGAATGATGCTCTCAAATTTCAGATCTTGGTAAAGATTTTAGCTCCTTTTGTGCATGGATTAACAAAAACAAGTCTTTTTTTTCTCTTCAAAGTGGATTTTATATAAGGAGAATTGGTGAAATAGCACAAATCCATAATTTAATTAAGTATCTAACATATGTATTTATTTAATTTAGAGAATAACATAAAATCCTAATTACTTACAACTTTAAACCTTTAATAGTTGCATTTATAATTAAAAACAATAAAAAAATTTTATGTGGATGAAAGAAATTTGGTGAAGTATACTTGCTACGGTATAGAACTATTATATAGTATAAAATAAGTAGTACATAATTATAAAAATTATTCATTTATATGGTTTATATAAGGGTGAGGAAACAAAAAAAATAATAAAAAGAAAAATGAAAAATCAAATGAAAATGAAAAAGACAAGAAATAGTAGAAGGACGATGATGAAGAGGATGAGAAGAATAAAGAGGAAAAGAATAATGAGAAGAGAGAAGAGGAAGAGTATGAGAGGAGTAGGTTGATAAGTAGAAGTAGGAGGAAGATATGAGAAAGAAAGATGAGGAATAGAAAAAAAATTTAATTAAAGTTGATGAGATTTTTCCAAAAAAAAATATATAAATTGATGGTTGGTTTTATAAGAAAGTAAACATAATATATCAAATAAGTATTCTATATATTGGTGTTCTATACAAAACTAGTTAATAATATATTTATTTTTATTTTATTTTTAATTTTTCTAAAAAATTAATTCTTATTATTATGTGCAGAAAAATATATGTTTTTCTAAAGAATTTTTAAATTTAATTTAGTTTTTTTTATTTATTTAAAAATTATATTGAAAATGGAATTAGAGGAGGAAAAAAGAAGCGAAGAAGAAATAAAAAAGAAAAATTAAATGAAAATGGTGGAATAGCAATTAATATAAAAAACATTGAGAATAATTGTGAGGTTAGTGTTTTATGCTATAGAATGAATTAATTAAATTTTTTGTGCCATATTTACTAATTTCCCTTTTATATATACATGAAATTTATGAAAGTTTAGAACCATATATCCACCCATGATTTATACAGAACAAACTAGTACGATGAGTGATTTTGACTGTTGGAGATAGATCTATGATCCTCCTCTTCGGTCCACTATCGATAGATCAGCTTAAAATCTTTTAAAGCACTTCAACTCGATTACAAGGAAAAACGTCCGAGTTAGTGTTTCGATCGGTATGTTATCTCCTCAGAAGAGTACTTTGCCGATATAATATCACTTTCATCTCACTATCTCGGCAATTTATCTTATCTCGAAACAAAAGAACTTGGCTAACACGTTATCAGAAAGCAAAATGGAAATATTTCTTTATCGATATGTAATATTTTCGATACAAAAATCATCGAGATAATGTCAAATCTAAACATAAAATTTAATATTTCCTATCTAAGATCTACTGTAACCGTTTATGTACATTATAAATAGAAGAGAGGGTCTCCAAAAGGAGACTATGTTCAGATTGTTCTAACATAAGCAATAAAAACAACTCGACATTTTTCTACTCAAGGCTCTTCTCTTTGCAACCTTATTAATCAGAATCTAACCTATTTTCCCTCTTGAATTTCATTGGATCTTGAACGGTTGAACCTAAGTGGTAGATCCTCCTCAAACAACGACCATAACCAAATCCAAAGAACAGAAAACCATTAACTACTCATGAGTGAGGTTATGCTATGTACCATGAACCAAAAAACTGAAAAATCAACTACTACACACATTAAAAACACCGAGTTAACGAAATGTTTAAAGGTGCTTTCCCCTTTTCTTTGGAGCAACATCATCTTCCAGAAGAGAGCAACGTCGAGAGCTCTTTCTAAATGTATTAAAAAGAGTGAGAGGTATGAGGACGACCATAATCAAAGGCAAGAAAGCGGGTGAGCCAGCGAGGGGAAATCTGACTCAAGTAACCATTATATCAATGATGTCGACTCACACTTGAAGAGATACGAGAAGCCTCCTTGTTAGCAGAGAAATTGCAAAACTTAAAAAAGCATTGCTGAAAAGATATAAAATGAGCCGAAACCAACCCAAAAATCAGAGCCATTGAGAAGGGCTATGGATAACCTGAAACACCTTTCGGTTATCAATTTCCACTTCTACCTCTTGAACACGAAGGACAAGGAAATCACACAAAGTACCTAATAGGTAAAAAAAATAAGGTAATGAATGGTAAACTAGTTTTTAGTTTTTAGTTTTTGATTTTTGGGTTTTGGTTTTTGGGTTTTGCAGTAATTTAGTTTTTAAAAAACATGAATGACAGTTTTTATAGTTTTTGGTTTTCAACTTAATTTTTTTTCTTTTCTTAATATTTTCTTTAATTTTTTTTCATAAACCTATTAAAAGTACAATATTGAATTTAATTAATAAAAATTTTGACCACAAAAATAAAATAATTAAACATATAAACTTGTCAAAATTTTTAAAAATATATTTAAAATATAAAAATTAATATGAAAAAATTCTCTCCACTACCCATTACCTTTGCAAAATTGTTGGGAATATCCCGCCGCTTTTTTTAACCAAAAAATACCCTGAGCTTCGTTTGGTGTGTACTCTTTTTTA
>OVBA01003131.1:0-29768 GCA_900406435.1 Lepidium aucheri | reverse complement strand
GCTTAAATTGGAGCTAAAGTTATCAGAATCAGCTGCTAAGGAAAAGGAGTTCCTCAGACTCAGATCACTACCTTGCGGTTCGCAGGGCAAGAATTGCTCAGATTGCTAACGGAAGGAAACCTCAGTCGCCAGCCTCAACCTATCTACCGCGAGGGAGAACCAACTTATCACACTCANCAAGCTCGCCAAGGAACAGCGAGGAGAAGATTTCTAGTTAACCGACTTAGGTCGGTTTGACCATTAGGGTTATGCAAATGACCCTATAAATACCCTATAATCATCATTTTATAGAATTATTTGATGTTTCAGCAAAAAACTCTCTCTATTTTCATTGTTGCTTTCTTTTAGAATTGTTAAGGTACTTTGTTGAATCCGATTTAAGTTTAATGCATTAAGTTTATTTGATCTTCATCTTTACTTTCGGTTGTTTATTTTCTTATTTCTGTTTATGTTTATGGTGATGAAACCTCCGATCCACTCGCCTAGCGAACATGGATCTGATCCGATCTCTTTTCATGTGACCGAGCTTAAGGCCGATCTCTCCCTGATCAAGAGAGATCTGATTTGAGCCGAAACCTAAAGCTAGCGCTAAGGGAATCAGAGACCAATTGTCATATGAGAGATGGTTTGATCCACCAAAGAGAGATCTAGCATTTTGATCGGTCATTAGATGTATTAAGCTAGACTTTAGGCTTTTGATCCGGCATGATCGCGGCTAGCATCGTAATGGATCAGCCAGATCGGAAAGGGGTCCTCACCATGAGAATGGGTGGATCTAGCTTGTCCCGGTCTAGAGATCGCCGTATATAGCTTGGCGAGGTTGGATCGGCGAGCTTACCGCTGATCAATCACCTCCTATCCTCTAGATTCATGTTTATTATCCTAGATTTATCTATTGTCATTATCTTGCTCTGTTTTGTAATCGTTCCTCTATTTTTTAATGTTTTGTTCTGTTTTTATTTTGTCTCGTAGTGTATTTTGACCTTTGTGCTAGTTTGAGAGTTCACTAAAAATATAGCATATCTTTGTGACAGATTGGTAGGTTGTCTGAACTAGAATCTGGTATTAGATAAGTTGCTTACAAGTAATCACTGAGTATTGGTTCAACATCCACCTACTCACCACTACCCTTCAATGATTTGATTCCATAGACCAAAAAAATCTTGTTATCACAATGCTATATTTGTTTATGCGATGGGCGATGGATAGTTGGATCTTTGCCAGCATCACGACAAAAACATTTCCTAGTCATAACACCCAATTATTTCACTAAGTGGGTAGAGGTCGAAGCTTATTCTCAAATCCACGAAAAAGATGTTGTTAACTTTATCCAGAAGAATATCATATGTCATCACGGTTTACCATACGAGATCGTAACCGTTCCTAGTTTACTTCAGTAAAATTTGACAAATTTTGTGCAAGCTAGAAGATACTATTGAGCAAGTTGACCTACATAATCCACAAGGAAAGAAACAAACCGAAGAAACCAATAAGTGAATCATCAATGGACTCAAGAAGCGTTTAGATGAGAAAAAAGGATCTGGCCAGACGAGTTGGATGGCGTCTTGTGATCACATTGAAAAACCCCAAGGATATCAACCGATGGAACCTTTTTTTCACTGTCACATGGGATGAAAACCTTTGTTCCCGCTGAGGCAAATGTATCGACTATAAGCAGGTTGAAGCCTTTGGAGAACAAAAGCTCGAATAGAGCAATACTTGAGAACAACTTGGATGACCTTGAAGAGCTTCAAGATGTGCCCTTGCTCTAAGTCCAGAACTATCAGCAACAAGCCGCCAAGTACAATAATAATAAGTCCAAGTTCAACATTTTCCGGAAGGTGATCTTGTTATGAGGAAGATCTTCGAGAATTCTACTGAATCTAATGCTCGGAAGCTCGGCGCTAAATAGGAAGGACCATATATCATTTGCAAGGTCGGCAAACCAGAAGTTTACGAGCTTGCTACCATGGAAGGAGAGCAGATTCCGAGAAGTTGGAATTCAATTAACTTAAATTGCTACTACTACTAAGCCGCGATAATAGCGATGCAATAAGCATCATATACTAGCGCACACTTTAATTTTTGAGCTATTAATAATACAGTTACGTACATTAAAGAGATCATATTCTCTAAAGCTGAGTCTTAAAGAGATCATATTCTCTAAAGTCGAGTCTTCAAATCTCGTACATTAAAGAGATCATATTCTCTTAAGTCGAGTCCTAAAATCTTTTCGAGTCTTAAGATCTCACACATAAAAGAGTTCACGAGATTTGTTCTCATTAAGGGGCTAATCATAAGTCGAGTCTTAAAATCTCGCAACACATTAAAAAGTTCACGAAATTCATTCTCACTGAAAGCTAACTAATACGATCTATCCTCAAAAAGACGAGATCTAACTCTTGCGTCTCTAAATCTGAGGTCTAACTCTCACATCTTTTATGCTGAGATCAAACTCTCACCAGTATAATAGCCAAGATCCAATTCTTGAAAGTTTTAATTCAAGACCCAGTTCATATGAATTTTAAGATGAGATCAAGTTCTCGCAACTCTGAAAATCGAAACCTAATTTTTCGTGCGCAAATCCAAAGATGAAATTCAAATTTTTTGTAGCTATTCAATTGAAGCTTGCTTCCAAACTTATACCTTCAAATTTTCACTAAGTCAATTTTTCCTAAGTTAATTTAGATTGTCGACTTACAATGTGTGTGGGATGTAAATAGTAGTCAAGAATGAGTAAGTGAAACAAACTAGGTTTTCATTCCATTCTTCCAATATAATTACAGAGTTTTTACAAAAATGGGGTCCTAACAAGCGGACCACCCCCGACATCAATCAAAGAAGAGAAGTTCTAACAATTGGACTAACAACAAGAAAAAGAGGATATACCTATTTCTCTATATCGACCTCCTCATCCAGCTCCTCGACGTCTTGCCTCACCCCATCGACAACCTTTAGAAAAATATTATAGTCATTTGAACCATATTCATTGAAACGCCGATGTGGAACTGTGATGATTTCAAAATCTGAATACGTACCTGAGAATGATCATCGGTCCCAACAGCAAAAATTTGTTAGGATCGACATAAGCGGCCCGAGAGTCCAAGATCTCCTTCCTAGTAGCAGCCTCTTTTACCAAGAAAGAAGAATCACTGATTTCAAAAACTCGAACGACTAAGTCATTTGGAAGAAGTGTCGTGATGGTTTCTTTTTCCAAAATATATTCAGCCTTCTTAACCTCTTCTTCGGAAAACTCTACCAACTGAGAAAGAACTTCAATGTTCCGACCTTGAATGGACCGAATAGTGCTCACAGCTCTGAGATACTAGGCATATGTGAGGCGAGCAGCTAAGTTGGTGACTAGGTCATCAAAACGAGTAGCAACCCTCCCGAAATGTTCAGAAAGTTGACCTAATAATTCTTGATAAGCTCTTAGCTTTTCCAATAAAACATCTTGATTCAAACACAAATCAAATTTACCTCTAATCTCATCCAAGTTGGTCTGAATTTTTATGGCAAGAGCTTGAGCCTTATCTGTAGAGTTGAAGGAAACGGCTCGATCAAATTCAACAAAATCAAGCGAGCACTTCAAAGCTGCAATCTCCTCGACATGCTTTGCTGACTTCCCGTATTTTGACTTCAACTCAGCTTGAATCTTAGTAAGCTCTTTCTCAACTTTAACTTGAGTAGCTTTCCCCTCAACCACCTTGATGTGAGATTTCCTAGCATGATTAGCAAGCTGTGGTAACTTCCAAGTGTTCTCATCAGAAGTAACACGAGGCTTCTTACAATTCAGAAGAATCTATATCTAGTGAGTGATAAACTAACATAAAAACGACACAATATTAGAAATATGAGATAGAGCATAAGATCATGTAATGCATAAAACAAACATTCATCACCACAATAGAAGTTTCCTCGTATTCCTCCCTATTTAGCATCTTGGCCGAAGGAGGGAGCTCGCCTATCGTATTCATAACCTTGCACATCAAATCGGCAAAAGATGACAAATACATGATAAGAAGACCATGATGTTTGTGCTCATAAGAAAAACTGAAGTCTCCGATAGCTTTTCCCATCTTACTAGGGGTGGTATCGGAAGGGGGATCCTCCATTTGCTTACGTTTCACTAAAATGACATAGTCGGCCTTCCTGATAACGAGGACAGTTTCTTGACATAACAACATTGAACAATGACTAATCACCTTATTAACCAGACGCTTAGAATAAGAGGCTTCAGAATTCTTACCTGATGGCTTAGGCTTTTGAATCTCGTACTTCTTGCTTTTCTTTTCTGAGGCTTTATCCTCGGCATATTTTTTTTTGTTTTTTATTGCGTTTTAAATTTTTCCTTATTGAAACTTGGTAGTGTCTGTTTCTTCAAGATCAAAGAATTAGATGGAAGAATGAAGTTGAACATCCTTAGGATTAGTTACCACATCAGTCTCGGAAGTTCCGACACCTTGAAGATGGACGACTTCATCAACATTTAATAGCCGAGAACCGGATCCTTTAGCAGGAAGATTGCCTACATTGGTAAGGCCTTCATCCAAGGCAATATTTATACCAGACATAATATCAGGCATTTTGAAGTCTTCTCGGCCCATCTTGGCTTGAATTTCTCTACTAGTTTTCTGCAATAGAAATACACTTAGAAAAGCATCAAAGATAAACCCAAAAGAAAGAAAGATGCAAAAAAGGTAACTTGGTTAATCCGAGGTTCAATCTTCTCAAAAAGACTATCAAAAATATTCTTCTAATTAACCTCAGAGACCTGTAGAAGTTTCTCAACCGTAGCGGTAAAGTTAGAAATAGGAAGCCTCGATGTTGGATGTTTCACTAGAAAAGAAAAATGCAAAATTCAGTTAAGTTCCATCTCGGACATTAAATAAAATAATAAATAATAAAAATGTTGACGCACCTAAAACTCTACTGGCCTTATTTGCCCAAGCAAACTCAAAAATCTACACTGAAGACAAGAAAAATGTTCACATCCACACGAGCAAAGAGGTAACAATGCTTTCAATTTATAACCTTTGAGGAGAAGTTGTCAAGAAAAAAAATATTGGGTTTGGCCATCACATAGTAAGCCTCGTCGAGTGGAGTCTTTGCAATAAATTGGGTAATAACCTCAAAAAGTCGAGTTGTAATATGAATGTTTGCCTCATTTCTAAGGATTAGAGAACCTATGACATTCTTTATTCTAGAAGGATGGAGTTGGGTCATCGCAACGCCACGAGTAGAACAATAGTTGGGAAGAAGTTGCTGAATTGGAACCCACATTCAAGCTTCCGTGAACCACCAAAAGTATACCGCACTAAAAGCATCTGAAGGGTTCCAAGGCCTTGCATTCTGTTTTGGGATCATGAGGTCAATGTTTTTAAGGGCCGGACAAATCTCCTTCGCATTTGCTAACTTCTTATGTGTGATTGGGGTAGGATGGATGTCAAGAGAGCAGTTAAATTGACGCGGAAACTCCAAAAGAATCGGCACTTCAAGTTGTAAGGATAATCCTTGATCTTCAAAGACTTCGAGTAACCCCCACCTTAGGTATATTAAACCTAAGATTGTTGCTATTTCAACTCGCCTTTAATCAAGTAAGGTGGTGGAACCACGGAATATAGATTAGAGCAGCCCCCACCTTGGTATATTAAACTGAAGATTGTTGTTGTTTGAACTCTCCTCTTCACGCCAATGGCAAGGAATGGCCACACAAGTATGATAGAAAATACTTGATAAACCGGTTTAATCACTTGGATATGACACACCAAGACTGATCGAAAAGTTCACAAGGAACAAAAGAGAATCACTCTCAATTTTATTGATAAAAAGTTGGATTTCTCTAAAAGAGAATTACAAAGGTTTATATAGAAAATAAAATGGCTATGCGGAAAACTAGAGCATTAATAATCTCGAAAATGAGAGAAGACTACTTAGTAAATGAAGAACATTTATCCTCTTTGACTGAAAATAACTCTTTGGTCTTGAATGAATCTTCGGTCTTGAAGTTGTCTTTTAATCTCCCAAAATCTGTCTTTATGAGCTGGCTTCTAAAATTGTCTTTTAGTCTCCCAAATTCCATCTTTTATAAGCTGGCTTCTAAAACCTATTAAAAAGACTCTTTATGGACTTGTAAAAGGCTCAAAATGGACGGGACTTGATGAGTATTAAGCCCAACGAATTATTCTTGATGTTCCTTTTCCAAAAGGCTTTTAATCAATCCACAAAGACTTTCTTGAAGTTCTTTAGCCCGTGATCTTGTAATGGGACCGATTGGAATCTCCAAAGCTTGTTGACACTCCTTTGGATTGAGCTTGGCTTTGACTTGCAGTTGCTTGATCGTCCTTTGTGTTTGGTCTTCGTCCAAGATCATATCATCTCCTTTCTCTTGAAAAGGATTTGACCTCAAATCTGGATTGTTTGGATCAAAAAGTATCATATCAGAAATGTTGAAACTAGAGTTGATTTTGTGCTCACTTGGCAAGTTGATTTTGTAGGCGTTTTCATTGATCTTTTCCAAGACTCGAAATTGTCCAATGGCCTTTGGCATCAACTTAGACTTCCTTTGAGCTAGGAATCTCTCCTTTCTCATGTGAACCCACACTAAGTCTCCCGGTGTAAAACTCTTCCCACGTCCCCCTTTGTACATAGGTTGATGTGAAACCAAAGCTCTCTTTATCTCACTAGATCTCACAAAGAAATTTGGTGTTTTCTCTCTTTTCTCTCTTTATGTGTTTCACTCTTTGGCTCACTCATTTTTGGTTCACTCATTTTTGGTTCACTCATTTTTGGTGTTTCTCTCTCAAGTTCACTCTCTTTTTTGATATTTAGTGTTTAAATCACTCATATCTCTCTCCTCACGTTGCTTTAGAAGCAAATAATCTTGGTAGATCTCATTAGGAGTCATCGAAACAAGTGTAATAATCTTCTCTTTGTAATCAAACGAATGCTTGTTGGAGAAATCATCATGTAAAACCTTTCTATCATACTGCCACAGTCTCCCAAGTAGTATATGTCCAGCCTCCATTGGAACAATATCACACAGCACCTCGTCTTTATACTTCCCAATGCTAAACGGAACCACAACTTGTTTGGATACTTTGAGTTCCCCAAACTCACTCAACCATTGTAGCTTGTACGGTTTTGGATGTCTTCGAATAGTTAATCCTAACTTCTCTACAATAGTAGTGATTCTCTTCTATATAAACCTTTGTAATTCTCTTTTAGAGAAATCCAACTTTTATCAATAAAATCGAGAGTGATTCTCTTTTGTTCCTTGTGAACTTTTTGATCAGTCTTGGTGTGTCATATCCAAGTGATCAAACCGGTTTATCAAGTGATCAAACCGGAAAACTAGAACATTAATAGTCTCGAAAATGAGAGAAAACTACTTAGTAAGTGAAGAGCATTCATCATCTTTGACTGAAAATAACTCTTCGGTCTTGAATGACTCTTCGGTCTTGAAATTGTCTTTTAATCTCCCAAAATCCGTCTTTATGAGCTGGCTTCTAAAATTATCTTTTAGTCTCCCAAATTCTGTCTTTTATAAGCTGGCTTCTAAAACCTATTAAATAAATCCTTATGTACTTGTAAAAGGCTCAAAATGGGCGAGACTTGATGGGTATTAATCCCAACGAATTCTTCTTGATGTTCCTTGTCCAAAAGGCTTTTGATTAATCCACAAAGACTTTCTTGAAATTCTTTAACCCATGATCTTGTAATGGGACCGGTTGGAATCTCCAAACCTTGTTGACACTCCTTTGAATTGAGCTTGACTTTGAATTGCGGTTGCTTGATCGTCCTTTGTGTTTGGTCCTCGTCCAAGATCATATCAAAAATCTCTTGACGTCTTAACATGTGAAGAAGCACCAGAAGTGTTAGGCCTAGAAGTTATCTCGGAACCGCGGTTCATCTCGCCAAAATTATCGATTTCGGCATTAGAGTTTTGAGCCGAAATCCTCTTTTTCTTGCTTTCAACGTCATCAATAAATCCATACTTTTTTCTACGTTTTTGTAAAAATTAAGGTATTAAAACAAATAAAATATTTCATAGGTTTTTTCATATTTTTTCAAATGTTTAGGGTTTTAAATCTACAAAATAATGTTCAAAGTTTCTTTCATGTGTTTTATAATGTTGAGGATTCTTTTACTCATTTTCTCTTTAAAAGTCTGTAATTTCCGTATTTAGAATGAACTACTCCACAACAAGTCTTCCATCTCCGAAATTTATATGGACGATGTAAAAGCATTAGAGCAGAATTATTGGTAGTTTCTTAATTAGGGTCTCTAAAAATTAAATAATAATTAAATTAGGAAAAAGTAGAGATAAGAGATGTAATTTTGTTTTGAGTTTGTAGGTGTGATTATTGGTAGTTTTTTAGATGAGTTTCTTAGGAAAAAAAATTTAGATAACTTAATTATTATTGCAAAATAATAATTGTAAAACATATACTTAGGCAGAATAAATAATCTTAAACACAATCAATTTAATCATGATTACTTGAAAATTTAGTCCATATATGATCGACCAAATCGTTTTAACATTTTTATATAAAGTACATATGTTATAAATGATTAATTAAAAATACGGATATCCGAACTCGACCTGAACCCGAACAGAACCTGACCCGAAATAGAGTATTTTATAAGAAAGAAAAACTCTATATTTGTAATAATTAGATAATTTTGGTTTAAATTGACTCACAAATTTGGATTTCCAACTGCAAGTAGCCTTTAGTCTAGTGGCTGGTGATAAATCCACTAAAAGTAGGCGTACATGCACAACCAGTGATCGAGTCCTACCATCTACGAGATTTATGTATGATTTTGACTAATAGGCCGGCGTTTGTGGCCCATATTGATATTGTTGTTGACAAAAAAAAATATTTAGATTTATATTTAGATTATAAAATTATTTTTTATAAATAATTATTTTAAAATATATAATTATATTTTTTATAAATTATTATTTTAAAATATATAATTGTGTTTCAATTCTTTCAGGTAACTATTAGGTTCTTAATTTCGTACATATTCGGTTCTAATTCTTTCAGTTCTTAAATTTAAAAACCGCTTGATTATTTAACCAGTTCTGATTCGGTTTAGTACCTTGCATTTCGGGTCAATCCAGTTCAGTTTGGTTCCGGTAATTATACCGAGACCTAGTTTAAGATATCTATTACGTAATTATCACACGAGTAATTACCCGACGAGTGAGTCATCAACTAATCAAAGGCCAACTACTACTAACGAGTAACGACCACTTTCGGATGTGCAAGACATTCAATAGAAAAAAAAGGGAAGAAAAGGATAAAATATAAGATTCATAAGTTCAATGGTACATAAACAAAACGAAAATCACAAAGCTAAATTTCACACCACGTCATTGTACGGATATAAAAACCAAAGGAGTAATCATCACACCAAAAATTAACTTATTAGTTCTAATGGTAGAGTCACTCATATTATTATTCAAAACAGAGAGAGATCATTACTAGACATACCCAGTGAAATTAGGTTGTAAGGATTGGAGGCAGATAGTCTGATTTGGTACCGAGGATACGGGCCTTGGTGTCCGGGAAGAATTCGAATCCTGGAATCTCAGTGATGTCGCCTTCACTAGAGACACCAATGGGGTAGCGAAGCAAGTGACCGGGAAGGTCATGTTCGAGTGACTCACTTGAGTACAAGTCCCAATACTTATCAGAAATACGGTTGACTTTCTCAATGCACTCTAAGCTTGAGGGATCGAGAAAGGTCTCGTCCAGCATTCCCAGGTGTTCGTACCAGAGTGACATACGGAACCCATGGATCTGTCCACGAGCTGGTTGTCTATGGGACAAGTGATGTGGTTGATAGCCTCCCATTGCTATTTCAGAGTCCCTTGCACCATCCATTGACCTCTGGTTGATGTTAGCAGATCCAATGATAACATATTCATCGTCAACTGCAAGCGAGTCATCAAGTGAGTCGTGCACACATATTCATATAGACTTCTCAGAAAAAGTTTATTGGGAATGTGAACTTACCGATCATCATTTTAGTGTGGACGTAAATCATGAAGCGGCGAGCTTCTTGCGCCCTCATATAATCTGTATCGGGGTCTGGTCTCTCTGCAGGCTCATACTCTCCATCTTTCTTGGCCTCACGGTTTCCGAGGCAGAAGAATGTCAGATAATTTCTGGGATCTTCCTCGAGGCCCTGGGCCCTGAGGGCTTCAATCACATCCTTGTACATCATCTCCATGGTCCTCCTCTGCCAATCTAATATGGCTTGCACTGATCCACTCTCTGGGAGACCTTCTGGCCACATTGGAACCACAACGTAAACCCTAAATTTCTCTCCTTTCTCGATCTTGCTAACGATCTTCAGGGATAGTTCTTTTGGGATTAAGTGCAGGGCATTGATATCCTCAGGAGTGATACCATCGGCTGCCCAAGCATAAGAACTCCCAAGGAAGTACTGGTTTTCAATGTAGATGAAATCTTTAGCCCTTCTGATAGCGTGAATGTAAGCATCTTGGATACTCCTATCGATGATATTATCTTTTCCACTTACAAGCCCAGCTTCCGCAGCAGATTCAGGTGACTCTGGAAACCCAGCAGCAGCTCCACCGTCAATGGACCTAAACAGTTGGACATTCCACACGTCGTGGTCCTCTTGGAACATAACAGGAGAAGGGGTGATAATAATATCACTGAGCTCTCTCAATTTAACCAGAATGTCTTTACCACCCTGCTTGCTCCATCTCTGCTCGAAATTATACAAGACATCCCAAGCAATGGGACCTTCAAGACGAGAGTGAATGTCATGCCAAGGCTCCCTTGGACCACCTTTGGTGATAGCAGCACCGGTGAAGTTAGGTTGATGGAAGTCATCATGGTGGACTGTGTCTAATGTCCTGAACAAGGAGTGGAACGGGGTGTCATATCTTCCATCACAGAGATCAATACCACCAACAAAACTCATAATTCTCCTCATTTCTGATCCTCCTCTGCTTGGCATCTCGGTGTCCACAACAACGATTTTCTGGTGGTGCGTAAACATAGTAGAGATCGACAAATTCTGGACAATGCTACCACCATCATCAGGGTTACGAGGGCACAAAACACAATGGACATCACTTCCGCTGAAAAAATTCTGGGTGTCTTCATCATGAGTAGCCATAAGCCCATCTTTTTTCAGCACATCAACAGAGGTTCTGTCATCCCAAACAAGCAAAAGAACCCTGACACCTTCACTAGCCTTCTTCTTAAGTAGCTCACCAATGGTCATATCTCCTCCTGGCTTTGGTCTCCTTGAGTCCCTCACCAAGGCAATCTCAGTGTAAACAGACCAACCAGTTATATAGATCAAATGTTTAGCATTTGAAATGGCATCGAAAATATCCTCCCAACATCTTTGAGGCTCATAGTTCTTCCCTCCAGCGAGAGGAATATTTGGGACGAAGTTATCAGGAATATGAGCATCTTGGTACAGAGAAACTTTGCAGCCATGTCTCTGAGAGAAGAACGTATACGGGACTCCAGGGAATTTAGCACTTTTGATACCCATATTCCAGTTACGATCCTCCTCGACATGAAAGTACTGGAGTTTCACATGAATCTTTGATCCTCCTTGAATGGGGTTTCTCTCTTTATCCAAGATCTCAACCCACCGATCCACTTCCTCACCATTAATGACATCTTCAACAGGAATGTATGCTCTTCCGATAAGGGTGGCCCCAATGGGATTATCATCTTTAACAGTGAAGATGATATCAGAAGCCAGGTGAGCACAGTAAATATGAAACGATTCATACCACTTTGGGTTTTTGGGTTCATTTTTAATCTTCCTGGTTCTCCCAACTCTAGCTTTCTGTAGATCAATCGTCGCATACAGTTGTGTTTCTCCTTTGCCAACACCAACTGTCTCCTCTACATTTGCAATAATCTGCAAGTTTCCATAGAGAATTAACATATATTGAAATTTTTAACTACAACCTCAGGAAATATATATGCAGCACATGCCATTTACATATAGTACCTTCCCGAAGAAGCTAGACCTGAGTCCACCACCATGGAGCGCATCAACTTCATAGATTGTAGCATGTAAAGTCCCGTGCAATAGATGCTGCGCCATTTTATCACCTGTAACAATAAGAATTTTGAGAGCACATACTAGTTTTCTGTTTTTCTTTTTTATTTTATTTAAAATTCCGACAGGGAAAAAAAAAAAAAAGCGAGATCCAGGAATAATCGAATAAGATCTAGTTTCAAACGACAGCAAAATTTAAAGTAGCCAAAATTTCGCAGTATTTTTAAAAATAAAACAAAATACTAGTAAAATAGTGAAATTACAGTCACTAATCTAACTCAAAAGCAAAGATCGATCGGATCAGAGTGATCATCAAATCACAACATTATGGATGAAATCCAACAAAACCGAGCGATGTTTATCCAATATCGATATCAAAATTCCTAAACCAGTAAAAATAAAGTCAACGTGTAGTGTTCCACTCGTGGCTCAAACAAAACAAAGAACCACCAAGTCTCTACGATTTCTTATCGCAGAACAAACGCCAACAATAAAGGAAATAAGAAAAGACAAAATGGATGAGATCCACATAGACGAAGTACGGGATTCAAAGAGATACTAACTGTTAGTTTTACGCAGTAACTGCAAGATCAGAGAAACTCAGTCGGTGATGATCAGAGGAAGAAATCGGGATCTGATCCTCTGTGAATGGAAGAAGCTCTTTTAAAGCTACTTTGTGGAGCTGCTCGATATTAATTGGACCGTGTGGGGTAGGACTGGGCATAATCCCAGAAATCCAAAATTTGACCAAAATAATTAAAATCGAACCGAAGCAAAACTTGTAAAATACCAAACAATTTTTGGATCATAAAAGTACAGTATCCGAACTCAATCGAGTAAAACCTAAACAGGTATCCAAAATACCCGATTTATATAATATATTTAAAAATAATTATTTATATATATATAAAATATTCAAAATTTTAACTATAAATTTATATGTATTATTCATTGTAGTATTAAAACTACCAAAAAATCTAAATATAAACTCTTTATATTAAATTATGGTTTTTTAAAATTTGTCTAAACCTTTTTTTTAATATGTTTCTACAAAAATTAATTAAAAATGTGGATACATGAACCAGACTCAAATCCAATTCAAAAGAGAATTTTATAAGAATCGAAACCGACCCAAAACTCAAATTAAATACTCGAACCAGACCAAACCCGCAAAAATATCCGAATAGATCTTATATAGATAAACCCAAAATATCTGAAATCCGAAATAGCCGACCCAATCGGATATATGTACCCGAATGTCCAGGCCTAGTGTGAGGACTCAATTTTATCTTACAAATTAAAATACATATTAAAATGAGAGACTTTTTTTTATCAATATTGGACCACAACTGATCGTCGCATTAGTCAAGTTTCTGTATAATGTAAGCGGCAATATTCGATCTTTAGATTTGCAAGTGTGTCTGTCTTTAGTGGACTTACCACCTACTACTAAGCTAAATGCCACTTGCAGATATTTTCATTACTATGTAATAAATTATAGGTTACAATTAACTTTTAGTTCATAACAATTTTTAAAAATAGACTTAAGTTAGATTTTGTTACAAATTTTTATATAAAATTTAAAATTAATAAAATTTAATGGAAAAAATTCTTAAAAACTAAAATTTAATAAAATTATATCGGTTATTGATTTGGTTCCAGTACTGGCTTGGATTTGATTTTCTGGATACATAGACTTATGACATATTCTGATATTTTTCAAGTTTGGTTTATCTATTTCGGTATTTTGGTTATTTTAGTTTAAGACTTATCAAATATTTTGAGTTTGGTTCACTACAAATCAAGTTCGGATTTGAGTATTTTTTATAAAATTCAAAATTTAAAAAGATTTAATAAAAAAGCTCAAAAACCTAAAATTTGTTTCCTAATTTGATTTGGATTTGGATTTGAGCTTGGTTTTTTGGGTACATAGATTTAGGACTCATTTGAGTATTTTTTCAAGTTCGGTTCATCTACTTCGGATTAATTTTGGTTCGAATTTCGAATCTTTAAAATAACATCTCAAAAACAATATTCCAAATTATTAACACAAATCTAACAATTTAAATAAACATAATTTAAAGGAACAATTATAATAATCAAATCCCGTATTATAACACCCGTATAATCCTAGTTAATTGTTAATATCCCAGAGTTGAGGATAGGGGAGACAGAAAACGAAAGATATCAAAATCGTGCGTCCAACGTTCTGCATCCAAATGCTACGGCGGCGTTCTGAAGCTGAATCATCACCGTCCATCAAGATCAACTTAGTGTTATAATTCTTTGGAGATGCAACGTGTTCACATAGTGTGACATAAACAACTGTCAACTAGTATTAGTTTTATTCATTGGATCTCGACATATCTCGTTATAAGATATTATTTCACATACAGAACGTGAAAAGTATATACAAATTGTTTTTAGAATTTTCATTTTATCGGCTTCGCATTTTCTAACATTCACGATGTTCTATATTCAAAGAATATTTTATCACTTTAATAATGGAGAAAACACATTTACAGCTATAACTAGATGATTACCCATATGTTATACAGAAATCAATTTTTTCTTTCCAGATTTTTGGTATATATATAAAATATATTATATATGTAAGTTAATAATAAGCATATACATATATATATATATATCTGTTTCTTTTTTTTTTGTTTTGTCATACATATATATATATATTATATATATGATTGTTTAGTTATAAGTAATACTTACTTATAATGAATCATTTTGTAATTTTAGAATATAACTATATTGATATATTTATTTAGTTGAAACTATGTTGTTACGTTTATGATATAATCTAATAAATGTGTCTATGTTATTTTATTGGGTTATACTGGAAAAATTTTGATCTAATAAATGTATATTATAACCTCGATAAAATAAATAAAATAAATTAAAATTAAAATAAATAAAAACTAAAATAATAAAAATAGAAAACATAATAAATAAAAGTATTTTAGACGGAAAAAAAATCAAAAGAAAGATCTTCTATAAGTATAAGTAAAATCTGTGAACAAAAATTTGATTTCTTCATCCCATAAACAAATCTTACACAAAGAAGATTTATTCATGTCATTATCAACACGTAACTATTCCAAATATTGTTGTTCTTTACGAAGTTGGAAGTTCGACGATCACAACCACAATTATCTTTGATGTAAGATCTTTTCAACTCTGAACAAACACCATACATATTGGATCTCAGATGTATGTCAACTCGAAACCGATTTTTCAACATTCTCTAATTTTTTTGACATTCAGGACATGAGAAGAGAAAACAAAATTTTTAAAAAAAATTAGGTTTATATTTACCTCCAAGACATATCAAAATAACACCATAAATATAGATGGTGTCATAGAAATAAGCTCGAGAAGCTCATTTAAGCAATTTTGGTCAATCGTCTTTATGGTAGTCATAAAAATAGGATATTATTCCTACCCTATACAAAGCTTCCGGATTTCCAACTCGACATAACCTGTTATATCTTCTGTAGTATACTTTAGGATTGCAACAATATGGATAGAGCTCTTCTTCTTTTAGAGATACTCTGTGTAAAACTGGACGTTCATCACATATGTCTTTAACTTCTTGCGCACTACTCTAAGATTAAGAATAGTTGTTAAAGAATAAGCACCGCAAGAGGAGGCTATTGAAATAAGAATATCATCGGGTAATAATATTAGTGAATCCATGAAATATTTTACAAAATATCAAAAAAATCAAAAAGATGTAGAATTTGAGAATATGGTTTGAAAAATATTCTTCTATTTATAATGAATATTGTATATACACAAGAATATGAAAGATGTAACAACTTGATCTTATCATAAGCTAAATAAGTACACATAAGTAACTAACTTTTATTTAAATATTTAAAATTTGAAATATAAAAATCTCAGAATTTTATTTAATTATTTGTGATAAGATCAAGTTAGTTATTTTTATAATTTTTTTTGAATTTGTGAAAGCTTTTAAGATATTGGTGATGTACAATATATATATATATATATATATATATACAAATGAATAGAAAAATATATAAATAAGTCCAGCTAACTAACTACCTTGATGTTAAATTTTGTTGCGAAATTTTTCGAATACTAGAAGGTACAGTAACAATGAAAATAGCTCATTCTTTAGTGTGATTGCTTGCTCTAACAACTGGAAGTCCCCCCACTCAAGTTCCTAAACGAGACAGCAGCTATCCAACTTGTCGGCTGAGCACAACATTCTTATGCACCCATTTCACATGTTAGTGTTGTCAAATTTATATGGTCCGCTATCTCATAGGTGGTGGTCAAACGACCGGACTATGTCCTATCTTCGTTCAAACCACGCTCTTTAGCACAAGATTTTTAGCGCTCTCAGATGAGCTCGGACACGAGTCGAGGCTCTCAATACGATTTGACTTTGTAACTAGCATCGATTGGATTTTACCCTCTAGCTCGTTTGAGAGATTTTATCTCCTATTCGATGTTAGTTTTAGAATTATATCCCTTTTTTGAATTTTTTTTTGTTACTTGACTTCAAACCGACATTCAATTAGCTAAAAAGTTTTTCTTTGAAATTTTATCTCCTACTATAACACCAATCATCATAAAAAAATTTAATCGAATTATAATATTGATATATTTATATATATAACATGAGCTATTAGTAGATTATGGATAAGTAAAATCAAATTAATTTATTATAAATTGTAAATGAAACCAAAATAACATAATAACATAATACCTAAAAAATGTAACTAATATAAATAAAATCGGATAAAAAATTATAAAACCAAAAAAAATTGAGACCAATGCCCAAAGTCGATTAATACATAATTTGGTATCTTTCAATGAGACGGTGAACTTCATAATCCCATAAAAAGCTCGTAAACACCATATCAGTTTTTATATCTTCGTCCTCTAAATATTTTGAATCTTCATCCATGCATGAACATTTGTCTTTCACAGATGAATTCATCAATGACCAAAAGATAACTGGACTAAATGTTTTGAGATGAGGGCTAACTCTATCATAAACTCTATCAAGATCATCATAAATTTCTTTTAATGTAGTCTTAATAAAGGAAGACAGAAGTTTAGCACCTTTTATTTTTGATGTCCCTCCAAGGCAAAGTAGAGTGACACCGTAAACATATTTGGCATCAGTAATACCTTTATCAGAAGCTTCATATAATAATTTGAGTCCTTCTTTGTTTTCTTCAAAATGGAATAACCAAATTATACCCAACCTGTAAAGAGCTTCCGGATGCCCAATATCTCTTAATTTTTGATATATCTCCATTAATTGAAAAGGATACAAATTATTAGTATCAAACTTAAGTTCTTCTAAAGAAAGCTTGGACAACACATGACTTTAGTCATATAGTTTACAAAATATTTTTGAAACTAATTTTAAGTTAAAAAAAGTAGACAAAGATGATGAAGCACAAATAATAATAATTAAGGTTAGAAGATTATGAGGTAAAAGACTCAAAAAATATGACATGATTTTAGGTAAAGAAAAAAAAGTATGAAAGAGTTATTGTGTCGATGAAAGGTGATATGTGGAGGAAATAGTATTAGGTATTAGATATATATATATATATATATATAAGAGTCGATATTAGGGTTTAATTTATATATAGAAGATATCTAATTTCGAATATATCTAGAATTAGGTATTAGGGTTTAATTTCTCATCCTATTTAAGTTTTATTTTACATTTAATTTAATATTATCTTCTATTAAACCATTTATTTCCTATTTATAAAAGAAATAATCCAATTTTTGTGATTTTAATCATGAGCTATAAATATTTTGTAATATTATATCTATATATATTGAAATTCGTCTAAAACAATATTTGCTGAGAAAAATAAGTTTTCATCAACAAAATAATTTTTAAAATATAACAAAAAATTTAAAAGGTGTATAATAAAAATAAATAGATTATCTACTTTATAAAATTGAAAACATATTTATAATTGAACTATATTATACTATATAAAAAATCTAAAAATAAATATAATTTTCTTGCTCCATGAAGCGCCATCTTAACTTATAAAATGTGTAAAGAGAACATTTATATAATTGTTATGACTCTGAAAGAGTAAAGGATTAGTGATATATACTTAATGATATATAACTAGACTTAATGTATTATTTATTTTAAAGAATTGGGCTCAATGAATTTTTTTTCTTGCAAAATTAAACTTAATGGATAATGGGTTTAAGAAAAATAAAAAATTTTCTAAAATATAATCGACCTAAAGAAAACCAATTTGTGATTTTGAGATAATAAATTCAAGTAATAATAGATGACATTACATGTATATTTAGAAGAACTCACCTATTGTTATCGTTTTTTGTATTTTTTGGAGCTTAGAATCTCAAATAATCAAATTGTAAATAGAAAAAATAACATAATATTATAATTAGCAAAAATCATACAAAAAAAGAAAGTAAAAGATAAAAAAACAAAAAGGGAAATAAAACAATGCTTAAAATAAATAGTAAGTAAAATCTAGGTAAGTAGTATGAGATGCCAAATTTCATTATCACATAAGCAACTCTTACGCACCAAATCTATCTTAATGTCTTCATCTTCTCTATATGTTGAAGGTTTATTGGAATATGCACAATTGTCTTTGACATATGTGTTCATTAAATCCCAAAAGATAATTGGGCTAATCGTACTAGTATGAGGGGTAATTGTATTCCAAATTCTATCAAGATTATTATAAGTTTCTGATAGCATAGTCACGATAAAAGAAGAGAGCAGATCATAAAATTTTTGTTTTAATGATCCTACAACTATTAATAAAGCAAGACCATAAATAAATTTGGCATCAATACTACCCTTGTTAGTAGCTTCACTTAATACGTTGAGTCCTTTTTCTTTGTTGTCGCTATAAAATAACCAAATTATACCAAACCTATAAGAAGTTTCAGGGTTCCCAATATCTTTTAATTTCTGATATCTCTCAAAGTGTTGAGGAGGATACAATTCATCGGGATTGATGGAATTCAAGTTCATCTAAAGAAAGTTTGATCAACACATGATGCTGGTCACATAGTTCATGAAATATCTTTGAAACTGATCTTAGGATAAAAAAAGCAGACAAAGATGATGAAGCACAAAATAGGACAATTAAGTCAAGAACTTCATGCGGTAATAGACTCAAAATTTGACATGATTGTTCTAAAGCATTAAACAAAAAAAAGTATAAAAAACTTAAGGTGTCGATGGAAGGTGATATGTGTTGCAAAGTAGTATTATGTGTTAGGTATATGTATTTTTGAGTAGGTATTAGGGTTTAATTTTTTATATATATTAGAGTTTGATATCAAGTATACCTAGAATTAGGTATTAGGGTTTAATTCCTGATCCTATTTAAGTTTTATTTTATAGTATATTGTCCACCAAAAAATTATCAGTATTTATAGCAGAATTCAAATATCATATTAAGAAAATATAAGTTTTGATATTATTTTGATCGATATTATATAATATTAGTACTTGAATTAGTTATATGATAAAAATAAATATGTACATTTCTATTCTTTTCTTTTGATTGGATAAGTACATTCCTATTCTGTTACAAGTTTTCATAATTTTTTGCTCGATAATATCTAATAATAGAATTAGAAATTAGATTTGAAAATAAGATAGAAATTATCAAAACAACCATATTCATGATTAAAACAGAATTTGTTATAATTGGTTTATATTTTATATTCTTTTATGTATAATCAAAAGATTTCGATGTATGATTTCTACTTTTATTGATGAGATTTTTTACAGCGTCGAAATCTATGTAAGTACCACGAGTTGCCAAAGTTCATGAAAATTATCATAATTTAGATATATGAAATAAATCATGGTTTATCAAAAGCCAAAAACAAAATATAGTTATAAATAAAATCGAGAGAAACAAAAAAAACTAAAAATATAATAGAGTAAATAAAAAATAACTGAAATAACTAATAACTAAAATCTATGTAAGTAGCATGAGTTGCAAAAGTTGATCATCCCATAAACAAACCCTACATACAATTTTAGTGTTAATGTCTTCATCTTCTTCTTTATGGGAACATGAACAGTTGTTTTTGACTTATGAATTCATCAAATCCCAGTAAACCACTGGACTGAGTGGTGTAAGAAGAGGGGTAATTTTATCCCAAACCCTAGCAAGATTATCATAAGTCTCAGACAATGTAGTCATGATAAAAGAAGATAGTAGATCATAACCCAATTTTTTTGATGTTCCTCCGATGCATATTAGAGCGAGATCATAAATAAAAATTAGCATCGATAATACCTTTTTTAGAAGCTTCATGTAATAATTTGATTCCTTCTTCTTTTTCTTCCAAATAGAATAACCATATTATACTAAATCTGTAAAGAGTTTCAGGATGAACTATCTTTCTTAATTTCTAATAATTCTTCAATTTCTGATCAAAATAAAATTTATAGGCATCCAATTCAATTTATTATAAAGAAAGTTTAATCAACACATGAGTCTGGTCATATAGTTGAAGAAATGTTTTTGAAACCGATCTTAGGTTAAAAAAAGAAGACAAAGATGATGAAGCACAAAAATAACAATTAAGTCGAAAATTTCATAGGGTGATAGACTCAAAAAATATGACATTATGCTAGACAAATATTATGGTGTGGATTGAAAGGCTATTGATGTTTTAACATAGTATTAATTATGTTGTATATCTAGACTTATGGTTGTAATTGTATTTCAATTTGTAAAAGGAATATGCTTCTTATCCTTTTTTTCTGGGTCGAGATATGCTTTTTATCTAGAACCATATTAAGAAAAATAAATTTTTATTATCTTATATATTAAAGCAGAAGACACTTTCATTTTGACCGTGTTATAAACGATTAGGATAAAATTAGCCTAGATTCATAACAATCTCTTAGAATAGGCATAAGATGAATTTTGTAACAAATTTTTATATAAAAATTCAAAACTAATAAATATTTAATAGAAAAAATAAAATATAAAATTAATAAAAATATTTTGGTTACAAAGTCGGTTCTGGTTTGGATTTTGATTCGGTTTTCTGGGTGCATAGATTTAGGATCCATTTCTGGTATTTTGTCGGATTCAGTTTCTCTAATTCGGTATTTTGGTTCTTTTGATTTAAAACTTACTCGGATATTTTTACTTTTTGGATATGGGTTGGTTCAGTATAGATCGAGTTCAGGTTCAATGGTATTTTGATTTAGTTCCGGTTTGTGTTTAGTTTTTTGGGTATATAAATTTGGGATCCATTTGGATATTTTGTCGGGTTAATACATATCAATTTTGGTCAGGGTTACGGGTCTCTAAAACAACATCTCAAAAATAGTATTTTAAAATATCAATACGAGTCTAACAACATAAATTAATAAGTTTTGAAATAATAATTAAATTCCCCGTTATAACGTAGATATAATCCTAGTTTTGTTTATAGTTGGTAAAAGTTTCAAGCATTTTTTATTGTGGTCGAAATTGGATTTTTTTATTTATTTTAAAAATCATAAATATAATTTTGTAAAAATATTATCATAATAGATTATTTTAGATATTCTACATATGTATTTGCACACATGCCTTGTCCATCAAGTAAACTTAGTTTAGCATTGATAATATGACCAATCCTTGTAGCAGATGATCTTCATATGTATAAGATCAATTAATTTAGTCGTAAAATACAATATACAAATCAATATAAGAATACAGAAATAGTTAGTAAACAAATCAGTGTAATTTATTTGGATCAAAAGGATGTTACCATGAGTCAGAATTCAAACTTGCTATAGATTCTAGAATACATTTTTTATACAAGATTCATTGTCTTATTTATAAAAAATAATTTTAAAAAATATAATTTTGAATATATAGTTACGATTTTGGTTTTTTAAAATAATGATATAACATAATTCATAAATATGATGTTTGACAAAAAAAAATATATATGATGTATAAATTTCGAAATAGGAATATATTTTTGAAATTAGAGGTTTTACTTAAACCATATTTTGAAAGGGGGAATTGTAAAAGTGTCTCTCAAATGATGACATTTTCATCATTGCCCTCATCTTTTGGAAATTTTCAAAAAATGCCTCTCATTATGGAACAATAACCAAAATACCCTTAGATTTTTTAAAATATTTTTACAAACCTTTTTCCTGCAAAAAAAATTTTCCTGCCAAAAAAACTTTTTTCCCGCCAAAAAATAATTTTTCCTGCCAAATTTTTGTCCGATTTACGAAAAAAAATTTTCGCCAAAAAATTTTATAAGGGAGTTTATAAACATTTTTTATAAGAGAGCTTATAAAATTTATAAGGTTTTATAAGAGACCTTATAAAATTTATAAGACCTTATGATAAAGCTTATACAATTTATAAGGGTTTATAAGATAGCTTTTAAAACTTATAAGGTGTTTATAAAAAATTTATAAGGCACTTATAAAAATTTATAAGGTATTTACAAAAAATTATAATGCTTTTATAAGAGATCTTATAAAATTTATTAGGCTTTACGATATAGCTTATATAATTGATAAGGCTTTATAAAAGAGCTTAAAAAATTTATAAGGTATTTATAAAAAATTTATAAGGTATTTATAAAAAATTTATAAGGTGTTTATCAAATTTTATAAGGCTTTATAAGAGAGCTTATAAAATTTATAAGGTGTTTATAAAAAATTTATAAAGTGTTTACAAAAATTTATAAGGCGTTTAAAAAATTTTATAAGGTGTTTATAAATTTTTTTTAAAGATTTATAAGCGAACATATAAAAAATTTTGGGGGAAATTTTTTTTTGCGGGAAATCTCTTTTTTGGGCGCGAAACTTTTTTGAGGGTTTTTTTTTGTATTAATGAAGGGCTTTTTAAAAAGATAAATTTTAAGGGACATTTTTGCAAAGGGATACACTAAAAAGGGTATTTCTCAAAATTCCCCATTTTAAAATTAGGGTTTTGTTTTTTTTTTAGATTATAGGGTTAAGATCTTTGTCAAGATATGATACTTATCTAGAATCATATTAAGAAAAATAAATTTTTATTACTTTTTGTTTATTGTTGTAAAATTTTCAAGACTTTGTTTTTGTTGCAGTTGAGATTGGTTTTGTTTTATTTAAAAAATCATAAATACATATTTTTATAAAAGTTATCATAATAAATTATTTTAGATCTTCTATATACGCATTTGAATGACAGTTATAATCTTTTGGACATAAAAATAGGATTTATAAATTTATTTTAAATCATAAATTTGTTATTTACAAAATTTAAAAATAAAACTACGGTTTGCTTTATTGCTAGCCGATGAAAATGAGTAGATGATGAGAAAACATTTAATTAACAAATCAAATCAGGAAAAGAATATATTCCTTGTTATGTGAAAAAAATATTCCTTGTTATTGGTTTTAATGGTTACCTACTTATATATCTAGTAGTTATAAAAAAAATATACCACTTTCTTCTAATTTCAAAAAACCACCATTTATGCATTGTAAAAGAGGAAGCTATTCTTAGATTGCAAGGCAAAAGAATAGCATTTTAAACCAAGATTATAATTATTATTTGTCTTCTTTTATACATGATTATTGTAAAACAAATTTGAAATGTATTTTGATTTCATATATTCAAAAACATAGTGATTCACAAACTATACCAAACAATGCTATAAATTTCTATTGGTAAATAGTTTATAAAATAGTTTTTGTAACTATGTTGGTATCAACTAACAAAATATCGTTGATATAACTTCGAGTTTGATGTTTAAATTACTATCATAATTAATACTTAATGAGTAATTTAGTAGTTTGTTTTAAATTTTTTGTTTTATTTTTTAATTTAAAATAATAAATTAATTATTTTTAAAAATATTATTTGTACTCAATACTATTTTCTATATAATAAAAAGCTAATTTTTTGAAAACACAGCCTTAAGTCATGTATTAGGTTACTAGACAAAATATTGTTACAATTTATATTTATGATCTGTATTTATTTATTTATAAAATATATACAAAGATATATCCCCGAAAAATATTTTTTTGTTACCTAAAAAACAAATAAAAATATACGTATATATAATTCTAAAATTCCAAATTTTTGTTTATTATTTATAGAATTTATAGAATATTCTTTTAATATGCTTATTTTGAAATCCTAATCAACTACTATATATTTGTTTATTAACTTTAGATCATAATTAGCATTAGTCTTTTTTTTCTTCACTTCCCACAATCTTTCATGATGGATTATAGGTAAAATTTATATTATATTATATTTTAGATTTTTTTTATCTTGCTACAATCAATTTTTCGTTTATAATATTTTGATATCATTTCTTTTACCGACGCATCTTTCTACCAAGTCCCTCAAGGAACACAAAGTTAGTAAGAAATAAACTATAGAATTTACTTATTTAATACCAATTATTATTTCCATTTAAAAATCAAATTGATACTTTCATTATTATAATTCATATCCATATAACTAATATACGATTTTTGTATTTGATCAGAACAATGTCTACTAATCATACTAATCATAGAAACACTTCAAAGACAATTAGATTTATGTATATCGTTAGATTCAACTTTTTGCATTGTATAAGACTTTATATCTTAAGAATTGGAAGATGATCTATTGAAGCTAGAATTCTTTCTAGTGACTGAAATAGGGATATTGTATTCTTAAATCATAGCAAACTATGGAATTCTACCGTATGTGCGTGATGATTAACTTAAATCATATAATAATTAATTTAAATCATATAATATTCAAATTATATGTTGGATCTTCTTTTTTCAGTTATTGTCTATTATGTAATATTTTATTTTTCATAATAATAAAAACTATGAACTATTTTTTCAAACAATTGAAAATTACATATAAATTTTGATGAATAATATATTGTTACCAACTATATTTCTTTTAGATAATAATTTTTATAATTTTGGATAATCAATAACCAACCATTTTTTAAAATGTAAAAGTAAGAATTTTGATAATTCGTATAACATAATTGTGAAGTTGTTTTATTTATCATATTTTAACATTCTTTTATACTTTCTTCTATTTAACAATATCGAATTATAATTAACTAATTTATTCTAACCAATCATTTTAATGGAATTTTTGATTTGTTAAGAAAAATTGTTTTTTGGATTTATATAACAAATCATTTTAATAAAATTTCGGATTTGTATAACCAATCATTTTAATAAAATTTCAGATTTTTCTAGAGAAAATACAAACAATTACCCAAACATTATCAAAAATTAATAAAATTGTTTTCATTTAAAAACTATAAAAGTTGTTAGACTAAATATATTTGAAAATTAGCATTTTTTATAATATATTTTCTTTTGTTAATAATTTCGATTATTTTGGATTGTCAATAACCAACAACTTTCGAGAATGTTTGATAAAGTTTTAGATAATTTCGGATTATCAATAACTAACTTAGTATAAAAAAGTTTCTTTTAAAATTTGGATTATATCTATTTTGAAATTAGTATTACTCACTTATTATTTGATTTTTTTTATTTGTTAATCTAAAACTGTCTTCTATATAATGAAAGGGTAATTTTTTGAAGCACACAACTTTAAATCATGTGTTAGATTTTAAGTTTTGGACTTATTCAGTTTGTTACTAGACAAAATATTTCCACAATTATATTTATAATATTTATTAATATATACTTATAATATGTACATATATATGTTTCCCAAAAATATTTGTTTGTTACGTAAAAAAAAATACATATTTGTTTCCAGAATTCACTAATTATTTATAGAATACTATTTTAATATACTTATTTTGAAAACCTAATCCACTACTATATATTTGTTCATTAACTTTAGGTCACAATTAGTATAATTCTTTTTTGTTCTTCACCTCTCATAATCTTCCATAATGATTTTTAGGTAAAATTTATATTATATTCTATTTTAGATTTCTTATATCTTGCTAATCATTTATACCATTCATTAGGAGTGTCAAAATGGGTAAACTCAATCCAACCCATTATCCAATGGGTTTAAGTGTTAATGAGTTGTGGTTAACCCATTACTCATTTATTTAATGGATTGGGTTGACCCCTTATCCATTTTATTTAACAGGTTTGGGTGAAATTGTCGGTAACCCATTAATTATTTTTGGGAAATATAATAGTTTAATTATTTTATTTTTCATAATAATTGTTTAGATTTTTCAGATATTTGTTTTCATTTTAATAGTTGAGTTTAGTTGTTTTTACAAATAGAGAGAGAAAAAGAGGAGAGAGTAAAAAAAGGAGAGAGAGTAAAAAAAGGAGAGAGAAGTAAAAAAGAGGAGAGAGAGTAAAATGAGGAGAAAGAGTAAAATAAGGAGAGAGAGTAAAATGAAAAGAAAGAGTAAAAATGGAGAGAGAGTAATGAAAGAAAAGAGAGTAAAATGAGGAGAGAGAGTAAAATGAGGAGAGAGAGTAAAAGAATAGAAAGACAAAAGATGCGACAGTAAAAAATAGGAGAGAGAGTAATGAAAGAGAATAGAGTAAAATGAGGAGAGATAGTAAAAAGAGTAGAGAGAAAAAGAGGAGAGAGAAGTAAAAAAGAGGATAGAAAGTAAAAAAGAGGAGAGAGAACTAAAAAAAGGATAGAAAGTAAAAAAGAGGAGAGAGAGTAAAAAGAGAAGAAAGAGTAAAAAAAGGAGAGAAAGTAAAAAAGAAGAAAGAGAGTAAAATGAGGAGAGATAGTAAAAAGAATAGAGAGAGAAAAAGAGGAGATAGAGTAAAAAAGAGGAGAGAAAGTAAAAAAGAGGAAAGAGAGTAAAAAGAGGAGAGAGAGCAAAAAGAATCAAGAGAGAAAAAGAGGAGAGAGAGTAAAAAGAATAGAGATAGAGTAAAAAGAGAAGAGAGAGTAAAAAATATAAAGAATAAAAAAGAAGAGAGAGAAGTAAAAAAATGAGAGAAAGTAAAAAAATGAGAGAAAGTAAAAAAATGAGAAAGAGAAAAAAGAGGAGAGAGTAAAAATAGTGAGAAAAAGAAGAGAGAAAAGTAAAAAGAGGAGAAAGAGTAAAAAATAGAAGCAATAGTAAAAAAGAGGAGAGATGGTAAAAAAAAAGTGAGTGAATAAAATGAGGAGAGAAAGTAAAGAAAATAAATAGAGAAAAAGAGGACAAAGAGTAAAAAGAAAAGGAAAGTAAAATAAGGAGAGAGAGTAAAATGAGTAGAGAGAGAAAAAGAGGAGAGAAAAATAAAAAAAAGGAGAGAGAGTAAAATGAGGAGAGTGAGTAAAAAATAGAGAGAGAAAAATAGGTTTGGTTTGTAGTTCAAATTGTAAATGTTAACAAGTTAACGGGTCAACCAATTTTGACCCATCAATCCATTAGAACCCAACCTATTCCAACCTAAAACCATTTAACCTATCAACCCATTAAACTTGTTAACCCATTAGGGACAAAAATTTCAAGTCTACTTGGTTGATGAGATTGGGTTAGGTTGGGTCAGCCCATTACTTTTTACCCATTTTGACACCCCTACCATTCATATACTTTGATATCGTTTCTTTCACAAGTACATCTATCCACCAAGTCCCCCAAAGAACACAAGGTTGGTAAAAAATCTTAACACAAATTTTACTAATTCAATACCTATCATTGTTTTCATTTAAAAATCAAATTGATACTTTCATTATTTTAATCCTTATCCTTACATATGAGAGACATAAATGCAAGATCTGGTATTTTGTATTATACAACACTTCACATCTTAAGAATGTCAAGAAAATTAAACAAATAAAAATATTTTAAATAAATAAAAATATATTATAGATATTTAAAAAATATCTTACAAATCAGAATATTTAGATAAATATTTTATAAGATATTTAAATAAACCAAAATATTTTAATATCTTTATTATTTACATCAAAATATTTTATTAGATATTTAATTAAATCAAAATCAGTTTAAGCTATAGATTTTATATTTAGCATTTATTTTGTTATATTCCATAATGATATACCAGAATTGTTACTAAAATTTATAATTTGAACTGTTTCAATTTTTTTGTTTGTTGGTTAACAAAATTTCAACTATTTCAAAATAAACATTTAATTTAGAGTATTCTTTTTTTATAACAAACTTGAACAATAATATGGTTGAAATTCATAGACAAATACTAGATTTTAAATTTACATTTATGCTTGTTAGACAAAAAAAATCAATTTACATTTTAAAAAGAGGATATTGTATGGAATAACCTTTTTGAGTTTACAATTACAAAGAATAGGCTTTTTTTATATTTTACGGGAAATGCACCTTTTTGAACCAAAATGGGTATTTTGCAATGAGAAAATATGTAACGTATTTTGTCCACCATGAACATATGCATGCTACATTGTCGACAATAGACATGATACTGTCAACGATGAACAATATACTGTCTACCATAGACAAGTATGGTGAAGTTGCTTTGTGGACAGCAATTGCGCAGATCTTATTAGTTTTTTTCTTTGTGCACAAAAAATTGTTTATGTGGACTAAATAAAAATGCCTATTTTGACCAAAAAAGTGTATTTCTTACAAGTTTGAGAAAATAAAGTATTTTGAGTAATTTAAAACTTAAAAGGTGCATTTCAGGTAATTGATTCTTTTTAAAATACCCTATTTTCAAACTAGATCAATTTAGAATTTACATTCACTATTCTAAAAAGAAATCAATTCCTAATGCATTTAGACTTTTGAAAAACCACATTCATTCTAACATAAAATTAAGTTTAAATGTCTCACATCTTCTATATAAGTTTGAATTTATATATTACTCAAGTCAATAAAAAGCTTTTAAAAAAATACTACTAAATTCGATACTTAAAATGGTTCTCTATTCAATTTCAGTTCATAAACCAATAAGATAACAATAGAGAATCAAAGTCAAGATTATTCGTGTAACATCCCAACTCATTAAACTCAAGTTCCAATACATTTTAGTAAGGTTTTGGGCGGACCTTACACTTAACCATTTAAACTCATTATTCACTAAGTCAAAATTTTGATTAAAAGATGTGACAAGCCCAATCAGTTCATAAATAAAATTCGGTTCCATTTTTATTCAAACTAAATTCAAGGTTCAATAACAATCAATAACCATTTTTATTCTTTGAACACATTGTTCATTAGTTTTATGAAGGCAGTCGGTGCATTGGTCAGCCCAAATGGCATAACTACAAAGTCATAATGTCCATACATTGTCCGGATTGCGGTTTTACGTATATCATGTTCTGCAATTGGAATCTGATGATATTCTGAAGCCAAATCAATTTTTGAGAACCAAGTAGCACCTCTGAGTTGGTCCAACAACTCATTCACTCGTGCGAGAGGGTACTTGTTCTTTACCGTCACTCTATTCAATCCACGGTAGTCGATACACAACCTGAAAGTTCCATCCTTCTTTTTCACAAAAAGCACCGGTGCGCCCCATGGTGAACTACTAGGCCTTATGAATCCCTTATCCATTAGTTCACTAAGCTGTCTTTTCAATTCAGCCATCTCAGCTAGCGCCATCCGGTATGGTGCTTTGGAGATAGGCGTTGTTCCGGGTTCTAGTTCAATGGTGAACGGATCCGACATTTCTGGTGGTAATCCCGTGAGTGCTGCAAACACATCCTCAAACTCATTCA
>OVBA01003130.1:0-29770 GCA_900406435.1 Lepidium aucheri | reverse complement strand
TTAACAATGTTTCTAGGCTGAGAATCTATATTAAGAGCCTATTTGTTCCTCGTCCTTATATCCTTTAAGATCCTTTGAATGCCCTAAACTCGACTATGAACTACTCAANTATCCTTTAAGATCCTTTGAATGCCCTAAACTCGACTATGAACTACTCAAACATGGAAAGAAAGATCAAGCAAGTAATTGTAAAGAAATTCATTGAAAACTCAAAATAGATAGACTAAAGGTTTAGGAATTCTTCTCCAATGGTGTAGAGATCTGAAATCTTCTCCTCTAGGTTATAACAAGGGTCTGTAACTTTTCTAATCTCTAAAACTATATCTAAAAACGTGTTTTTGACTTAATATATAGAGTAAACCGAATTGGTACAAAAATAAGGAAATCTGGTTTTCACTTCGCAGGGTTATTGATCGATCGATCCTTCATCTGCTCGATCGATCAACGTTTCTTCCTTCGATCGTGAAGCTTCCAAATCGTGAAAATGATCGTGCGTAACTTCTACTCAAGTAGCTTGATCGATCTCTGAATGCTCAGTCGTGCAGCTGATCGTGCGCACGATATAGATGGATGGAGGCCGATCGTGCCAAGCATGAGAAGTCGATCAGTGGATCGAGCGTAGTTTTCTTCTTTAAAGTTGTGATCGATCGATCTTGGTGTTGATCGATCGATCTTTCATCTTGTAGCGAAAAAATCCAAAGTTAAGCTTCAATCTTGCTCAGCATGTGGAATCCAAAGTATCCTTGCATTTTGTACCTGAAAAGACTCTAAAAATACAACAAAGACTAAAGAAAACATATGAATTAGTAAGCTATAAGTCGGTATAAATGAAGTATATCAGAATGCAAAACTGCACAAAGATTAATGAATGTGAGACCTAAATGATGAAAAAAAAACATGCATGGAAAGATGGCTAAATATGGTATATATCAACTCTCATGGACTTGTTATTTGCTTGTTCTCAAGCAAATAAACGACAAACTCGGATAAAAAGTTGAGAGGGAAGTCAAAGCCAAGCAAGCTGATCCACAAGATAAACTCAATGTCCAAGTTAAAAATTCTAAAATGCAAGGTATCAAGTGTACTTAATCCGAATTCTGTCTCACCCTAGACATGTATTCAAATCAATTATTCTTTTAAACGTTCTTTAAATAGGACCTATGAATCAAGCTATGCACATTCAATGAACCCATTTGGCTAAGGATAAGATCGTAGATATAAGAATTATATCTTCTCATACACGGCTTGAATTTTTCACCACAAGGATATCTCAATGAATATAATGGGCTATAGAAGGATACTAAAGGTAAAAGCCAATAGATGCATACAAGAATAGAACCTTATCTACCCAAATACGCAAAATTGACTGTAACCTAAGCTATATTTACTCCCAAAAGATGATCCTACGCTCTACCCTTTCTCAAGGATTATTTCATTTCTTTCATTCCTTTTGGGTCAACTTAAAGCTTCAATACTTCACTCTTATTTTAGGGAGAGGGGTTTAAAACTTGATGGTATCTAGCGGGTTTCGTATTCACTTAGAACTATGGTTCAACTTTCTTTTCTGTTTGTCTTCCTTTCTTTTTCTATTCCTTTATTCCCTTGAACAACTTAATCTTTTCATTCATCAAAACGCTTTACTAGATCATCTTATTCTTCCTTAAATACATGCTTTCTCTTCTAAGATATTTCCTTTTAATCATTCTTTTTGTTTTCAATCATTTTCCCAAACATTTCTTTTCATCTCAAAACACAAGTAAACTCACACCCAATATAAAGCTCCCATCTAGTCTAATCCGAATAAAAATGTGAATTAAAACTACATAAGACACCATTCTTATCAGCTTAAACCTAACCATTTCTACCAAACTCATTCCAAAATAAAGCTTCACACACACAATAATCAAATGTGGCTTGAAGTAAAGCTTAGGGCGGTGCCAAGACCAGAAAATAGAGGAAGATAAATATAAAAAATCATTAGTTTGTGCGAGAAGATAATCATCATTTTGTACGAGGAGATCAAACATTGGTTAAAGTCTGATAAATTTTATTTTTATTTTTTTGATCATAGATACTTTTTCATTTTGCACCAGAATAATTAATTTTGGTATTTAACAAAATCTTAGATCTCCAGAACTACCAAAAGGCACATGGAAGGCTTGTGAAGATTTGGGTAAGTACTATATCTATTGCTAGAGAAACTGAGCATTTCGATGATGATTTACTGCCTTATTTCTGCTATAAAACGGTGGAGGAATTATCAGAGTATGAAGTTTATAAGTTTGCTAGTGAGTTGCTTCTTGTTTTGTTCCAATCAATGACAGAAGAACCTCAGTCACTATTGACATTGTAATGTTTGTCTTGTGCAAATTCGAGGTTTTAGCACAAATTCCTTAATCTTTATCAACGATTGTCCTATGTACAGGACCGACCCATAGGATGGCTTTTTAGGTTTCTGCTATCTTCTCAGTTAAATTTTTGCTTTTTCATAGTGAAAGAATTGAGAATATTGAGAATTTAATGAAGTTTGTTGACTTAGTAGTTTCTTGTGCTCACAAGTTTTGAGCAGCTTCCAGTAACATCTTAGAGTTATTGTTTAATAAACATATAATTAACATAAAAAGCCAAAAAAAAAGAAGAAAAAAAAACATAAACATAATATTAGCAAAACATAAGCAAAATATAAGCAAACAGTTTTAATGGTTTAAATCTGAACATTAAGATATGTTATTACTTCATAAAACATGGAAATTTTATTCTTCTCTCATTATTTATGTAAAATAATCAACTTGTCGTAAAGTTGCAACTAATGAGATCAAAATATACATAAAAATATGTAAAATATTATTGATGTGTTATCCACTTAGTTAAATTTTGACATTAATTATGTTTTCATCAATAAAATACATCAATTTAAATTAAAATTGTTTGCTTATTTTGGTTATTCTCTGCTTATATTTTGCTTATGTTTTTTTTTGTTTTTTTATTTTCCTACTTTTTGATGTTAATTTGTTTACATATGTTTATTAAGCAATAGCTCTAAGATGTTACCAGAGGTTTTCAGAAAACCAGAATTGGCTAAAGTGGTAATAGATGTTATGGTCTATATTTTTAGGGCGATGCCAAAAAGTCAGAAAATAGAGGAAGATAAATATTAAAAAATTATCAGTTTGTACTAAAAGATAAATATAAAAAATTATCAATTTGTACGAGGAAATCAAACATTGGTTAAGGTCTGATAAACATTTTTTATTTGTTTATTTGATCATAGATAATTTTCCATTTTGCACCAGAAAATTTAATTTTGGTACTCAACAGGATCTTAGATCTCCAAGACTACCAGAAAGCACACAGAAGGCTTGTGGAAAATTTGGGTAAATGTACTATATCTATTGCTAGAGAAAGTGAGCGTTTCAATGATGATTTACTGCCTTATTTTTGTGATAATACTGTGGAGGAATTGTCATAATATGAAGTTTATATAAGTTTGCTAGCGAGTTGCTTCCTGTTCTATTCCAATTTAAGGTTTATCTATCAACATTTTGATAAATCTCCATTACCCGTTTATTTATTACACTCAATTTTATTTTTTCTACTCTTTTCACTTTAAATTTTAAATTTGAACATTTCATACGTCTAAAAAATTATGATTTTGTAGTTTTCCTCGGTAAACATGAGTTTCACAAAAAATTTTGATAATAAATAATGTTTTTCATTCTTCTAAAAACGTTATTTCTAACTGTTTTTACTAAACTAATGTAATAATTCTTTCCCACACTTTATTCATACTTTGAAGTTTGAAGTGAGGTTTTTTTTCAAGTAATTTTTATTCTTTTTCGACCAATAACAAATAAACTTAAAATTATTTATATAAGTGTATATATTTTTTCCGTCAGTGATAATTTTTAACTCATATTATTCATTACATATCGTTTAAGAAATATGTTGGAATGAAACTCGGATCTTCTATTTCGGTCCACAAACTGTAAATGGGCTTTAAGCCCACTAAGCATTTCATTAGAAATATATTGAAGTGGCTTTTACCATAATATCATCTCGGCCATCAAACTATCTCGGAAAATCGTCTCATCTCAGAATGAAGATATTTGACCGACAGGTAATCGAAGGATAGATATAGAAATATTCCATAATTGTAACGAAATATTTCCAAATATCTCGCAAGATCTTCAAAATAATGTCAAATCTTAACAATGTATGATTCTATCTGTAACCGCCTTTATACATTACTAATAGATGAGGAAGTCTCCGCAAAGAGACCAAGCTCTCATAATTTGCACACAAGCAATAAACAATATTCAACACTTTGTTCTATTTGCAACCTTAACTCATAGAATCTCATTTTCTCTCTTAATCTCAAAATTAGACCTAGAACCTTCTATATCATACTCGAACATGATAGAGGACAATGACAAAATAAAGCCCAATCACTATAGCTAGTTCTAACTGTTGTTTTGACGCATAGTAGCTAACATTGCCATCGTATACTCATTAGATTTATGCGGTGAACTTTTCAGCTTCAAACATTAAAGGAAAAACTCAAAAGTTATTATTCCTCCATCATCTTATGTTACGTAGATCGCAATATATCCTAAGAGGTGATTCATTTTTCTGGTCAACTGGAGAGTTTTTTTGACAAAAAGTTTCATTGATCAAGGTGACATTCCACTAACGCCAATCACATTACTCTGCTGAAGGAGGCTATCATGTAATAGGCTACGGTTACGAAAATACGATTGAATAGGCAAATAGGTCAGTTTTCAAATGCATCTACATACCCTATTATTCTCTTTCTTAGCTATTAGATTGGCTGGATCTATGGTTCCGTGACGGAAGATATTCTTACTAGGTTCAACATTAAGCAGGTGGAAGGAAGCTTTTGTCGCATTTTGCATTCAATTCTTTGATTGAAAAATGTAAAAGTACGAGAGAGCAATGTATATAGGGACAAATTTGAATCTATAAGAGGATCTACTACTCAATTAAATGGATCCTTAAATCTTAGTATCTAATATTTGAGACCAGTGGAGGGTGGGCATTCGTCGATGTCAATTATGGTGGAAGCAGAGGGTTTTTGCTATGGTTCCTAGTTTCTCACCATGTAGATGATATGGTTTGGTAGGTCAATAGAATTTCGAATATGTAAAAAATACAATTTGTTTTCTGAAGATAACAAATTAGACAATTTCTATTATAATAAAACCGTAGCAATATGATTTTCTGTATCTTTGTAATAATATAATAAAAATTCTGAATCGCTATTATAATATAACCATAATAATAAGATTTTATGTGTCTTTATAATAATATAATAAAGATTTTAACTTTTTTGATTGGTTGATTTGTTTTATCTAACTAACTACCTTATCCATTTGTTATAATTTCAATTAATTCGGTTTTAATAAAACTTTTTTAATAGCTCTGATGATTATTTCATTTGTTTAGGGTAAGAAAAATCCATTAGAATAAAGACAACTCATCGTTTAGAAATCCTTAAAAATAGGAGATATAGTTATAAGGATATCAAATCCAATAAGAATAAGGAAAATATTATATTTTTACTTTAATATAATATCAAATCTATTTTTAATATATAGAGATTAATCAATTAAATGATACAACTAAAATACACATTTTATCCAATTATATATTAAGAAGTCAAAAATTATGGGAAATTTTGAGAAATGTTATTTTTGGTGTACCCCTTTTCAAAAATGCCCCTTGTCATTTATCTTTTCAAAAATACCTCTCATTAATACAAAAATAACAAAAATACCCTCAAAAGAATTGCTATCAATTTCTCACGCCAAAAAAAAATCCCGCTAAAAAAAAACTACGGAAACAAATTTTCCCGCCAAAAAAATTAATTTTCCCCCCAAAATTTTTTTATAAGTGCACTTATAAATCTTTACAAAATTTTTATAAACACCTTATAAATTTTTATAAATGCCTTATAATTTTTTATAAACACCTTATAAATTTTATAAGCTCTCTTATAAAGCCTTACAAATTTTGATAAACACCTTATAAATTTTTTATAAACACCTAATAAATTTTATAAGGTCTCTTATAAAACCTTATAAATTATATAAGCTCTATTACAAAGCCTTATAAATTTTATAAGGTCTCTTATAAAGTCTTATAAATTTTTGCAAGCTCTCTTATAAATTTATGTAAATACCTTATAAATTTTTATAAGCACCTTATAAATTTTTATAAGCACCTTATATACTTTTATAAGCACCTTATAAATTTTTATAAACACCTTAGAACTTTTATAAGCTATCTTATAAAGCCTTGTAAATTATATAAGCTCTATCATAAAGCCTTATAAATTTTATAAGGTCTCTTATAAAACCTTATAAATTTTATAAGCTCTCTTATAAAACCTTATAAATTTTATAAGCTCGCTTATAAAATTTTTATATAAGCTCCTTTATAAATTTTTTTGGCAGGAAATTTTTTTAAGCTGAAAAAATTTTGGCGGGAAATTTATTTTTTTGGCGGGAAAAATTTTTTTTGGCGAGAAAATTTTTTGTAAAAATATAATAATAATAATAATAATAATAATAATAATAATAATAATAATAATACAAGTGTATTTTGGTCATTTTTCCATAATAAGGAGCATTTTTTGAAAATGTCCAAAAAATAAGGTCAGTTATGAAAATGTCCTCCTTTGAGGGGCATTTTTGCAATTCTCCAAAAAATTATCTAAAACTAAACAAAATAAGGAATAAGGAAGTGTTTTGATCAAATTCATTGTTTATAGGTAAATTTTGATTTTAATAAAATAAAGATGGTTATTTTGTTTGCTTAGAAACAAATCTTTAACAAAATAGTTTGTTTTAATTTCAATAAAATAAAAGGAATTACTAATAATACCCTTTTGAAACACCCTTTTTCAAAATATACCCCCTAATGATCATTTCTCTCTCCCAATTTTCAAAGGAAATTGTAGGTTTTGCAAAAGATACATGCCATTATGGGTATTTTTGAAAATCCCCCATAAAATAAAGATAGGTTGGATGATTTTATTTGGTTCAATAGTTAATTCCTTTGTTTTGAAACAACTTTTTATCTAAATACTTCTTCTCTTCCATAATATATGATGTTTAGATTTTTGAGGAGAACTAAAAAATTATTTAATATTTGACTTTTCCAACTAAAAATATACTTTTAATTTAGATAAGAATTACTCAGCGAGTTAGAAATCAATATATATATATATGTATATATATATATAAATATGTAAAATATTATATAGTAATAAAAAAATATTTAATTCTTTGATTTATTTTGATTGGTCGATTTTTAACTACTTAGTTTATACTTTTGCTTTGATAATACATATTTTAACAAATTTATTTGTTTTAATTTCAAATAATTTTATTGTAAGAGGTTCGATTGTTTGATTAGTATGTACTCAATTAAATTCAAAACATGGGTCTGATTGTTTTAGTTTGTCGATATTTTTAACTACTTAAATTGTCTCATGTTTTGATAAGACAATTTTAAAAAATTAGTTTATTTTAATTCAATTAACTTTATTATAATAGTTCCTATTTTTATTTAAGCATATTTATTGTAGTAGACTCTTTTATATTTCATGAAAACAAATCTATATATTTATTATTTTAAGTACAAAATCATAATTTATTAATACAAACAAAAATAAGAATAGAAACAAAAAATTATAAATCAATTAAAAATAGAGACACATTAAAATATTATAAGTTTACATACTATAATATATATCTTATATGTAATATAGTTTTAAATAATAGAAATATGTAAAATAGATTCAGAAGACAAACGCAATATTTATCTATTAAAATAATACTTATAACACAATCTATATATTGAATAGAAAATAAAAAATATGTCCACATATATATAATATTTTTAAGATGAATTACTTAAAATATTCCTCTCGAAATGTTTTTTTTCAAAACATACCCCCTAATGACCATTTCTCTCTTTCAATTTTCAAAGGAAATGGTAGGTTTTGAAAAGAGTACATGCCAATAGGGGTATTTTTGAAAATCCTCCTATTTTTAACTATAGACAACCACATATATATAAAATATGTCGATATATATACAGTATATATATATATATGTAATATTTTAAATATATTTATTTATTTATGTTATTAGGTCGATAATCGATTAATTAATAAACAATTATAATTGTAAATAATTCAAAAAATTCCAAATATTTAATTTTAAAATCTGGAATTTTTATTACTGAACTTCCAATAATCGACTAATCAGCTTTATAGTCCATAGAAAATATTAAATAATAATTTCTGAGCTTCTGAATATTTAATTTTGAAGGTTTTCAAATATTGTGCTTATTAGAAATTTAAATATGCTACACAAATAGATAAATAGCAAACCAAACATAATAATTCATCTTTTTGAGATGGATTCATTTATATTTTTAATATAAAAAACTTTTTATATTTAATTTAATAAAAAATAAATTATAATATACATAAATAGTAAATAATAATTTATAGATGAATTTTTTATATTTATATTGTCATATAATACTATAATATGTATTTAAAAAACATTTAAACGCTTATAAAATTAGTTGTATTATATAGATTTAATAGATAATATATAATAATGATAAAAACTACTCCATGTAACTTTATTTTTAATATACACAAAATTATTAATGATGAAATTTAAAGAACATAAAAATTTAAATGTTACAAACATTAAATTTGAAAGGTATTAGGATATTTTTCATAAATATATTAAAAATTAATATATTATAATAATTTTTAAATACTAGTTTAAATGTTTAAATGAACACATGACTTATAACATGAATCTACAAACATAAATGAATACATGTTTAAACCCTAAAAAAATGCAAAACTGAAAACTTAATTAAATAGGAGTTTAAAAATCTACGAGAATGTGGGTGAAAAAACCCCAAATTAAATAACATGAATCAAAAAGTTTATATGTGAAAATTATAATGAATCAAAACTTAAATCAACAGAGTTCAATAAATCTATTTTATGTACAACACCGGTTATAATTATAAATTAATTTTTTAATATATCAAATATATATAATTAATTAATTTATATATATATATATAAATCAAAGCATAAAGTAAACAAAAAGAAATCAAATATCACATATAGATATTATAAAAAAATAGTTACAAATGCATAATAAATTTTTATAAAAACATAACTCGTGCATATCATGAGATATCATCTAGTATAAAACATAAAAATTGAATAAAAAATAGGCGTAACCTAGTATAACCCCTAATGTATATTAGAAAGACAATAAAAATAACTTAAAATGTAATGTAACAATGATCATTAACTTCAAAATTCGATTTTATTATCTTATCTTCAATATACAACATTCAAAATTAATGAGAATATATAAATTGACAAAAACAACAATATACATGAGCTTGAGTAACTCCAACAACACCCCAAATCATTATGTCGGTAAAATACATTGTTGCTGCCAACGTGTTACACTGGACTGATATGGACTTTAATGTGCTGATTTATATATATGTTGGGCCTTAATCCGTTGAACCAGCCCATTCACAGAATCAATAAAGGTAACAGACTGAATATAGAAACGACGACGTAAAAGTGACAGAAAGAAAAAGACTTTCGTCACAATGACAAATGGAAAAAGACTTTGGTAATATGGGAAGATTTTTCAGTATAATTCCTAATTCTTTTGGCCCACTTTCTTTTCTCTCCAATGGAGAAACAAAAATTCGCTGAGAATAATATTTTTATGATAATTTTATAATTTTCCACACAAAATAGTCGCTGTAGAAAATATAATTTGTAACCAATTATTACATTTTGTAGCTTAGAACAACACATAGGTCGTGACAATACAGCAANGGGCGGGAAAAAAAAAAAAAAAAAAAAAAAAAAAAAAAAAACATAGGTCGTGAGTTCTATAAATTTGGCCTCATCTGTATATTTTACAACAATGAGAATCTTCTTTTTCTATTTTTATATTTGTTTTTCACATGATTTTCTTTTTGGTACAAATTGGGAAGGTGACAGATCTACAGTAAACTCAAATCATATGGTTACAATTTTGGACATATTTCACATCAAACATATTAAAATAGTTCAGCTTTGATCATAACGCTTGCATCTGCATAAGTTTATCATATATACCTATACATAAAATAAAATCATGGTTACATAGAGTTATAATTTAACAAGAATTCAAATCCTGATGTCTATATGTTAAATCTGCTTTAAATTTTAGATTTATTTACTCTATATTAATATTTATTTCTATTTTAACAATTAGATAGACAAATCATAATTCATAACTCAAACTCTATACTTTATTATGTGAGTTTGGAATGCCGATGAAAAATACTGTAGAAATTAATATGTACTACCAGTTAACCAAAACGTTTTTATAAATGATTATATATATATATATATATGTTCAAAAACTTGAAAGCAATTCTATAAACTTTTAGAATGCTTGCATTTGTCATTTAGGTATTTTTCAATTTAATGTTTGTACTTATGATATTATCAAACTACTAGTTGTAGTGTTGTAGTTGAGTTTGTACAATTCACAACTAGTGTGTAATTAAACTTAAACGTAATAGAAAGACAGAATCATAAACTAGTAAGTAAAAACGAAACTGATTACAAGTACTAGCAAAAAGACAAAACACAACACAAAATAAAAAAATACCAAATTAAAAACATTAACTAAGCAAAAACAAAGATCCATTGATTGATCCAAAGATCGTACAGACTACAAAAACCTAGAAGAAGAAGAATAACATTAAAATAAAACAGATTATTAAAAGAAAATGTCTTACATAATTTTGATTGATGAAGGTGATTAGAGAGTTGGTGGTGGTGGCAATGGTTTCTTAGCATTGTTCTTGTTGTTATGCATCCAAACTTTAAAAACTTGTCTCTTAACTCCAATGTCATTGCAGAATCTCTTAAGCTCTTCTTCATCTTGTTTATTCATCCTCCAACCTAACTTCTCTGCAAATTCCATCATTCTCTCTTTCTGCTCAGTTGTGAACTTTGTTCTGAATCTCTTCTTTGATGATGACATTGAAAACGCCACTCCAGCTACAGCTCCTTCTCCACTAGATTGTCCATACAGATTCAGATCTTCACTTGAGGATTCAGCTCCTCCTCCTCCACCTCCTCCTCCACCTCCATAAGCAACACTCATTGGAGTCACCACTCCTCCAGGAGGACTCATTCCATACTTATGGTGATGAATCTGTGAGTAATTTGGTGGTGGAGGAAGCATGAGAGGGTTAAGCATCATATTAGGCGGTGGTGGTCTTCTTCCTCCACTGTAATTGTGGTGGTGATGACGATGGTGTGGGACTAAATCTGAACTTCCAACACCATCAATCTCTTTCCTATGGAAGTTTCTGTGACAATCACAAGCAGCACATCTAAGAGCTTCAATGGTTCCTTCTTCACCACTTGGCATAAACTCACCACAACCATCATGAACACTTCCTCCAACACTAGCTGCGTGATTCTTTAAACACTCACGGTACCGTACAGTTGATTTAGCAGCAGCGGAGATAGAAAACAAAGATGAAGGAGACTTAGATTGATGATGATCTAGGGTTTGTGAGTTACAAGAAACACGAGTGTTGTTGTTACCATTACAATTATCATCATTAGTAATGTTACCACCATTGTTGTTACAATTATCTTCTCTTCTTCTCTCTATCATTTCATGACTTCTCATATCCATTTCTTTTCTTAGATTAAAATTATAAATCAAACCCCACAATTAAACAAGACCAAACAAAGCTTTAATTTTATGCCTGAAAAAGAACATAATAATGAGATTACTAATAAGGAAAGAAAAAGAAGAATTAAAGACAAGAGAGATTTAGAGAGACTTACAGATAAGATGACACGAGGAAAAACCCAGTTTTTGCAGGATCCAAAGAAGACCTTAAACTCATTTAAAGCTCAAAGTTGTTTGCTTGTGAGAGTTTTAATGGAGAGAGAGAGAGAGTGATTGTGATTTTGAGAAAGTTTAGGGATTAAAACTGTAAAAGGATAGTTTTTTTTTGTAGTTGGGGTTTAGGGTAAAATGATATTAAGAAAGAAAGAAAGAAGAAACCATGTTTGGATGTCTCAGTGCTCCCAACAAAGCAACTTTGAGATCGGATTATAAGAGACAGTTTGGTTGCTTATGGAGAGGCCATGAGAAAGAGATAAGTAAGAGCTGAGCCCTTTGTGAGAGATGACACTAATACCATACCCTACTTTATATTATACCATTAACCTTTTTTCATTTTACTTCTCTTCCTTTTAATTGAGTTTTTTTTTTATAACTTTAGCTAATAAAATGTAGCTAATTTTTCATCTTCCTTCTATGAAATATTATATAAATATTTTCTTGTTTGATAAAATATTTTATATTCAATTTATATTCAGATTGAAGAATATTGTGTCATGTCAAACATACATATGTATATGATTAAAATATGCTTTTAATTTTTTTATTTTAAGTAGAATTCCACAAAAGTTATCTATAGTAAACCAATATTATGAAACTTATCAAGACAAGTAGAACTTCTTAAAATCTTATAAAATAATAATAAAATGGGGGAAAATACTAAAACGTTATTTTGTGGTATTTGTTTAATTTACTCTAATTAACGATGACAATTGAGATTTTTTAATATAATAAGTGAAAATTGTAGATTTTTTGTGTGAAACATATGGTACTACTGAATTGAATTTTATAGATGATGTGTGTAGTTTTGGTCCTGCAGAGTAGAAAACGTGTTCAGAGATATGAATCTTTTTTATAATTGAATATATGTGAATCAACTTGTTTTGGTAAAATTGTGTGAATTGATTGTTGTTGTATGCAATGAATGAATTATAAAACACATCATGTTGAATAGTAAGTTGAAGCTCAAATTTTGATAGTATGTGTCACTCGCATGAAATTGATGCAATTATTGTCATTCTATCTCCAGTTTTCGGACCTTATTTCTTACTCTCTACTGTTACTTACTCCTTAATGAATCAATTTGTAAATTTACTAAGAAAACAAAAAAAAATTGTTTCTTCAACATATAAATTTTATTAAATTTTCAATCTAATCCAAAAAAGAATAGTGTTTTTTGTAGATAGATTTCAAACATTTCTAGCTAATCAATTTCTATTCATGTTAACAGTCTTGCAAATTTTTACTATGGTCTTCTTATATTTTTGGATAATGCTTACATGCAAATATATGGGCGTATGGCTGAAAGTTTAAGCAGTTAAATAAAAATACTTAAGTAGTCAACTGATAATAATTAAATACTAAATAAGTACTAAATCTACTATAATAATCAGTAAAAGCATTGTAATTCGTGCCTATGGATCGTATAAATGTACCTTGGTTATCGGTTTATCTTATCACGTAATCTTTGTTTCTTTGTCTTCTATATATATATATATATATATATATAAACTCTAATATCTTAAATGTTTTTGCGGTGATTGTGCAGTAGAACGCTGTTTTGTGCGTTATGTGAGTCGCCCAGCGATGTAACCATTATTAGTAGTAGAGCTACGAGCGTTTCAGGTGGTTACTGTTAATCCAAACTCTTTTGGTTATTAAATATAGATTCCAAAATTATTATGTATTGACACATAATGGCTTTGATTAGTAGTTTATATATACGAAGTATTGGTGATCAACCACTGAAATCATTTCAATGGTTGAAACGATTGTTTGAATACAACAATTATAAACTAATGAATCAATAATTCAAATCATTTCATTCTTTCTCTTGTTTTAGAGACTATTTTTAAACAGATATCTTTATAGTCGTTAGACAATTTTTTTTACGGTAGGTTTTTTTGTTAACTTTGAAGTTTGTTTCAAAATCATAACTGTCAAGGATTCAGAATTAATCTTTAGATATTTCTTTTGGAAATACTTTTCTTTTCCGTTCAAGCTAAGACTCGAATTAATAATCTCTTAAACCCCATACTAGTGATGCTGACAGTAGAACTAACTCGTCGAAATTAGAGTAGTTTTTATAGTTAATAAACAATCATCCAAATTTAATAATCACGACAAAAAAACAATTTAACACATTCTCAATTTTTTAATAAAAATAATTATAATATATATTTACACTTTCATATTAAAAAAGTTAATAAAATGTTAGTTCATAATTTTTGTTGAATTAATATTTAAATAAAATTACATTTATTAAATATAATATAATTACACTATTTAGCCACAGCAATATCACCACTTATTTTTTTTATCAACAGTTATCTCTAATCACCCTTTTTAAAAATTGATTTTATTTTAATCATTTTGTTTATAAATCATACTTAGTATAAACACTAATCTTCACACAAGAAAAAAAAAAGTAAAAAAGGTGGTGAGAAAGAAGATGTAAAATGACAAGAATTACAGAACATAACATACGGCTTAATTAAGGAAATAAAAAGAAAAGAAAAAAAAAGGGTAAAAAAGAAAAGAGTGTGTGGGTTGCAGAGAAGGGCAGTGCAGAGAACAACCGACAAGGTCAAGTTGGAAGCCCAGCCACATGCCCTGCCACTTTATGGGTCCCATTCTCTCTCTCTCTCTCTCTCTCTCTCCACCTTCATTATTACCCCTTTCTCTCTCCTCCTTCTTCATTTTCAAACCCTTAAACCCTAATTTGCCCAAACACCATTTCTTCTTACTCACCTCTTTTCTTCTTTCCTCTTTTAAGTTACCCATCATTTTATGTCTTTTTTTTCTTTTTCACCTTTTTTTTCTTACAAAATACATCAGATAAAACCCCATCTATATCCAAATTTACTACAAAATTACTTATTAAATACTATATGTAATAAGATGGAATCACACTCTGGATACATGAACCATTACTTGTGACTTGTGACATTTTCTTTTATCTTTTTATTTGATACAAAAATATTAGATGTTCTTACAAAAATATAAAAGAAATTTCAAGTTTAATAACAAGAACAACATGCAAGTATTTAAGATTTATACTTAATAATAAAGCCATTTTTTGTGGACCATGTTTTCATCTTTCCTTCAAGTTGCTTTTAACAAGTTTAATACAACATGTCAAACTGATCAAGAATTTTCTATTCAAATCCAATTCACTATTGTAGTTAAAATGTCACTATATACTAAAGTTTGGTTTAATGTATTCACATTATAAAATATAAAGTTTTGATTATGAATTTTATCTTGTCAATTTAATTGTTCACAAAAAATGTTATTCTTTGATATGTGGAGAAAAATCTAAAATTATTTTTATTAGAAATTAAATTAATACTAATTAGACATGCGTATACCTACATTAATTAATTCTTATCCCATTTAGCTTCAGAATAATGTATTAATATGAAAAATAAAGCAAATTAAATGGTGAGTTGGAATAATCCATGCGTGTGAATAATTAAAAATGGTTGGAAACCGATGTAAACAAAATAAGGTTGATTTGATAAAACAGAAAACAAAAAAAAAAAAGTAATCGTCATAGCTTCTGTAGAATTTTCCAATGGACAACCTGTCACACGATAATTACTTCTCTACCATAACATGTTTTGTCCCCTTTTGCATTATGACCTCATTCTCTCTTTTATACCATTTCTCTTTTTTTTTTCTAGAAAAAAAATTAATACCCACTTCTCCAACTATATAACCCAAACTATTTATTTATTTAATTCTCTTATAAATATATTTATTTAGTTTCATATAAACTTTAATTATGAAATGTCCACACCTATGAGTTATATCTATCGTAGAACCTCTACTATATGCCAAGATTATGAAAATTGCTTTACATACGTTATTCTGACAAGCTTACCCCAATTAAATAATTTGAAGATTTTATATTTGATACGATTTCGATTATCATGTCTCAATATTATGTTACATATAAAGATTTAACACTATACTTTAACACTTACGCATTGGATTTGAACAGTATACAAATTCAACCTTTTTGACCTTTAAAGAAAAATTTAAGTCAAATATCAAGATTTGAGCTTATTAATTAATTAATTATTTAATTTATAGTGTTAGTTTGTTGCCAAAGTAGGACGAGGTTGGTAAGCACTTTCTTTTGTGTCATTAAACATTTTAAGGTACAACTCTTTGTACACACTAACAACATTGTTGCTACCTAAACATATGATTAAGTCTTTTGACCCCAAATATAAAAATTAAAGTCTATGTAATTTGACGTCAATAATAGCTGTATCACATATATGCAAAGATGACAATTAAATTTACACATAAATATATTTATGAAGTTTGTTTGTGCAAAACTACCAGAAAAAAAAAACACAAATATTAAGAAATAGATGTGTAACCAAATAGTGTGATAGTTTAAGAGTAGGGACTATTTGGACAAAGCTTAAATCCATTAATCTTAAGTTTGATTTCAATAGAACATTAAATTAATGTTGTGTGACCAGACGAGTATGAGATTACATTTAAGATTTTAGATTTTTCAGAATACTGAGAATAAACTTAGCCATTAATATAATATGAGTTAGTTAAGTTTCGGGTTAAGATTTTTTTCAATTATTAAAATAAATTAGTAAAGATAATTAGGATAGAAACTAAACAGTGGTAGTCTGGTAGTAGAGAGTAATTTGAAATAACTTGAGTTTTATTTTCACGTAGAACTAAATTATTACGGTTTGGCCAGACTAAATATGAAATTACGTCTTAAATCTCATTAGAAAATCCGGAACCAGTCTAGTCGTGAATAATAACAGTAAAAAAATAGGCTATAGATGGAGGGAGAATTGTGAAGATATGAAATGTCAATATTCACAAAAGAGAATCAAACCAAAAAAGTAAAAAACAAAGCAGTTGAAGTAGTAAGAACTGTAGAACCCAACAATGTCTGAATCTCTCTCTCTCTCTACTCTCTGCCACCCTCCACGCTTCCCCGCAAGCAACCCTTTTTCCTTTTCTCCACTTTCTCTTTTCTTTTTTTCTCTTTTTTTTTCTTCTTATGATTTTTTACACCTAATTCTAGCTTTTATGCTGTAGGAACGGACAATTTGGGATTTGGACTTGGTTTGGTTCATGTAAACCGATCTCTGGTTATTTATATGCATTCTCAAGAGTTGAGCATTGTTGTTACTACTTACACTTGGCGATTTAAGGATTAAAGTTCATTGAATATACTTATGTAGCCATTTTAGAATATATTGTACATAAATAAGTTAGCTGGAAAATGAAAAGGAAAGCAGTGATTTGTCTCAATCAGCTCTCTATTTTTTTCTGAAAAACAAAACTTAAGGGTTCTGTGTTGCAACTTGTTTTCTTGCCCAAACCAGAACTACTCTTACTTCACTGTTTCAGAGACACTTGCTTTGTTGTTTTCTACAAAACTATTTGAGTTTCTTTATTTTTTGTTTGGCTCTCAAGTCTCTCACCTTCCCATGCTTCACATTCATATATGACTCTTTACTTTTACTAAACACAGCTTTAATTGTGTGGAGGAGAAACACGGATCTGTGTCTCAGTTACCGTGACACAGGCAACAAACCAACAGAAGTTCTCAGCAACTCTCTTGTCTTCAAACTTATAATAGAAGATCCCAAAACTGATGTTTCATCAAAAACGATTCTTTCCTTTTTCTTCTTCCATGAGGTTACTTATTGTTACTGTCTTTTGACAATTTAACGCAACAAGGACGTAACCTCTGTTTATGACTTTCTCGTGACTTTTCTTCATCACCAAAAAACCATGTTTTATTTTGATTAGGGATCAGAGAATATAAATGTGGCTCTGTTTTAGATAAGTATCAGGAGAAAGCTCTAAAAGGAGGTTTCATTACACAACAATTCAAGTCTCCAACAAAAGAAAATCGATGATAGCTAAACTAAATTTTACATACTCTTCACTTAGCTAAAAAGGTATCTGTTCCATGGCCTATTTTATTCTTATTTCCTGGATGCGAGACAAAGAGTTCTTCACCAGACAATAGCCGAAAACCGGATCATAATCTCTATCACTCCATGAAAATCAACAACTTATGATCCCAAGTTGGCTACGTTTGTCCCCATGCCCTGTTAAGAAGATAATAAGAACCAAATAAGAAGACGGATTCGTATAAACATTGTTATTAACTTTTAATGGTTATTGTACGCAATCGTCTTGGCTAATGTAGTTTACACTTGTTTGTGGCAATGTGAAACATTAGTACCAAAAGTAGCTGAAAGTATAAAATATTAGAAAGCCTAGAGCACCACTTTCTTCCAAGTCAGCTTGTTTAAGTAAAACCATTCACTGCCATAAATGTGATCACAGGTTGAAACACGAAAATATCTCTAACTGTATGGTGCATAACCTACGAGGATTATATGAAGATAAGCAAAGCACTTCACAAGAGAATTCTAGCAGTTATCTTCAGTAGATATAACAAGGTCTATCCATCCAGTCATGAAAACCAACCCCAAACCAATTTCCTGCATAGATGCTATTCTTAAACATCCTAAAGTCCCAAATCTACATTATCCTCTCAGGTGAGTTGTAAGCTCATATAAGTGTTACATAAGACTAAAACCAATATCAAACCTATCTCAACCATAATCACATCTAAACTCATAAGAAGAGTCTCCAAATGCTCCTTGACATTGCATCGACAGGGAAAGCAAAATGCATTAAAGCACTGAGATGATCTTTAGGAAACAAGAACCAAACACTCTCAGCCAACAATAACAATAAGGCAATCACTCCAATGTTCTCTCTATCAAAGCACATATTCACTAATAAGGGAAACAAAATTCAGACAAGGTAAAAGCAGATGACGAGTACTGAACATTGACCACTGCGATACTAAGTTTGATAAAGTAACTGACTATACCCGATACTGAACACACTATTAAGAGGGTCCATAAGTTGTGGCTGATGTTGTTGTTGTTGCTGTTGTTGCTGTTGTTGTTGTTGCTGCTGAATGTCTTCCAACTGTGGAAACGAAAGAGCAGCTCCTGCCGACACAGACGCAGCAGTCGCTGGGGTACCTTTAGATTCAATGAGCCGCCACATATACCAAGACGCTACTGATCTGTACGGACGCCATTTCTCGCAAAGCTGCTCCATTTGCGAAGGCCGAGGCAGCTCGGGCAAGTCATACAGCATCTGCACACCTTTCCTAACACCGAGATCATTAACTGGCAACACATCGGGTCTATGAAGAGAGTTTATCATGAACATATGAACCGACCATGATCCTATCCCATTCACCATTGTCAGCATCGTGAACAAAGATTTCTCATCCATATTCACTATTCCAGCATCCGACAAGATTCCATTTTGATATTTCCTAGCAAGATCATGGAGGTAGCTCGCTTTCCGGCCCGATACACCGATTTGACGCAGCTGTTGAGGGGTTAAAGGCAAGACAGTCTCTGGGACGACACAATTCTCACCTCCGCATAGAGAAACGAAACGTGTATAGATTGAATTTCCTGCCTTAGCTGCTAACTGCTGATAAAGAATGCTTCGAATCAGAGCCAAGAACGGAGTTTGGAAAGACTCGAACGTTGGTGGTCGGTGAATGTCAATTAATGATCCAAGCAAAGGATCAACACTTCGAAGATGGCGAATTGCTGCTTCAAGCTCGCCTTCGCAGGTAAGAGACCTCGAATGAATCCTCGGTACGGTTATAGCGCGGGACTGTGATAATTTACCCTTTACTACCGGTTTTGCAGCCGTGGCGATCGACGGAGTCATCATCTGAGAAAGATTATGCTCTGCCTTGAATCCATCGCTACCAGAAGCGTCGTCATCAGGCGAAAGCTTGCGGATTTTTCGAGGGCGGAGTGGGATTTTGGAAGGTGGAGACGATACATTGCCTAATTCTGTGACCCTTTGTGCTTCAATCGTAGTAGATGAAACGATTGAGCCAGAAACTACGACGGGTGAAGCAGAGTCGTCATCGTTATTTTCCGGTAAAACTGGATTAGGGTTTTCGGGTTTGGGAGATTGCGGTTGAATTTGAGAATGAGTATGAGAAGACGATGGTTGAGAAGGTGAAACTTCACCCATCAGAAATCGAAACTAGGGATTGATAATGATTACGGAATTTCAGTCGCTCCAGAGACGAAGAAAATCGAAAACCTAATCGGAGAAAAATCACGGCCAAGTAAAGTTACGTCTCGGCTTGACATTGATTCTTATCCAACGCGCTTGTAACGAGAGTAGACTTCCACGCGCTCAGGCGTCTTTAATATTGGGCTTATATGACACTTCTTTTAATAAACCCAAATTTCGTTCTTGGATCCTGAATTTAGGCCCAATACCACAACAGTGCTTTACAATAACTCATCCTTGTTTGAGACAAAAGATCATTGATCTAATTTTTTATGTAAAGTTGAGTAATATTTCTGTTTATGAAAATTAAAAGGAAATAAGAAATGAAGATAGGAATATTATCGTGCATGTGAAAAACGAGGAGGAAACAAAAGAATTAATCAAAATACAGATATTTAGAATTTTGGTCAACCAAAAAATGGAGACAGTAAAATGAGATCACAAAGATGTGTTCGGTATGATATGATAAGCTGTCTTTTTCTCTGTCATGGAGCTCACATTTTTCTCGTTTTGTTTTTTTTTGTCGCTGATTATTATTATTAATAAAAAGAAATACATAAAGTTCTAACATATAAGAGAATTAGACCAAACGTTGGAGGAAAACGAGGATATCCCCAGAAACAAAGCTCTAAAAGAGGGAATCTGAAGCCCAAACGAGAGAAATTTTTGAAAACTAACCCCGTAAGAGACAACGCTAAGACCTAAAACAGAGTTTCAAGAAACTACTACCTGAAAAAGACCGAATTCTAAGAACAACGCATAGCATAACGAAGCCCAAGCGATGATGATACCTCCTATGGCGAATAAGTGTACCGCTGAGATGAAGAGTAGGAACCTAGACCGGCGAGAAAAAACTCACATCTCCCGGAAATGGCAAAGTCGAGACTGAAGTAAGACCGACTAATTTATGCCTAGATAGGACCCTTAGAGAGGAAGACCTCAAACTAGTCTTGAAAGTACTGACAAGGAGCGAAACTGACCTCTGCAGTGAAGAAACTGCATCCAAAGAACACATCATACGATCGAAAAAGAGAGGAAACTAATCAGCCAACCCAAGGTAGCAATAAATCAAAATCTGAGAAGAATCCTAACTAGAACCCTAACAGAGCTAAACCAAACAAACTAAACCAAATAAAACAACCAGACCGAAAATTCTAATCTCTAATGCAACAAAAACCAGATCGGAAGAGAGAGAGACAAAGAGATAGAGGGCGTAGCCACAAATACCTCAACGTCAACCTTCTCCGGAGGTAACCCAGACCATCCCCAAACTTTGGAGCTCCAAACAAACGGATCTCGTCTTCAGATAAGAGGGCGAACGACGAAACCCTAACCCTCACCGGAAACTAGTACACTCGAACTATAAATCTTCAGCCATAGAAAACACACAAAAGACCGGTGGGGAGATGTGACGACACGCCGGAGCTAAGAGAGCCTCCCGTCTCCTCCTCTCCCAAGCTTTAATGGCGTCTGGTTTGCTCTCGTCTACAGTAATAAGAGAGAGAAGCATATATCTAATAATTCCATTTCTCTCGTTTTGTCTTTTTTTTTGTCAACGGCATTCATATATAAATAGAAAAGAGAACTCAGTTTACATCAAGAGTCATAAGTTGCCCCTCTAACATGGCGAGCAAGGGCATCTGCTTTATGATTCAGACATCGAGGGATAGTTGATAAAGAGAAAATGGAAAATAACTAACATAACCGAGCAAATTCCTCCTGGTATGGTGAGAAAGCTAGCCACTCCTCCGGTCGATTGAGAATCTTTAGTACCGCCTCACAGTCCGTTGAAACTTCCACCTCCGATATGTGGAGCGCTAACAGAGATTCCATTGCCCAAAGGACAGCTTCAATCTCTGAATGGAGAGCAGATAAACTCCTATTAACACTCCGAGCCCCCATAGACACTCCTTCCACTGCATCTGAAAAACCGAACCAGCCTAATCCCGTTTTAAGGTCCGAACTTTTCCAGGAGGCATCCACATAACACTTGAAACCTGTGAAGCTATGATCAGTTGTGGAAGGAAAAGCAAGTGAGGACTTGCAGGAACTTTTATGAACTGGAGGAGAAGATCTCAACTCCTTAAGTTCATTCCGTGCTAGAGACCATTCTGTAAAATTAGTCTCTGCTTGAGACAGAATATTTTGCGGATTTGTAACACTATTGGTAAAACAATGCGCATTTCTCGCTTTCCAAAGATGACAGATAACCCATGGAAAGTACTGAAACTCCTCAGAATTTGGTAGTCTCCAAAACAAATAGTCCAAATTATACCACTCTGATCCTCCTAGAAACATATCCTGGGGTGTCGGAACACGAGACAAAACCCATGTTTGGAGTGCTGGAGGCATTCAAAAATAGCATGATTAATGGTTTCTATTTCTGCTCCGCATCGGGAAAAACTTGTATCGCTATTAAAACCTCTTGAACTGAGATTTTGTTTAACCGCAGTGCATCCCGATAGTATTTGCTAGATAAAATGTTTAATTTTATTAGGGCAGTTAAGTTTCCAAATTTTTTTGTATAATGTATAAAAATTTGGGCCAAATTGACCAACTGAAAGCAAAGAACAGGTTTCCTCCGTTTGATAACCTGATTTCACCGTATAGCGACCAGATTTCAAGAAATGTCATCCCAAGTAATCCAGTTTATGCCTTCTCGGTAAAGGGATACCCAAAATGATCTGAGCATCAAACGGGTCAAAATACTGTCTAATTAGTGTTTCCTTCCAAGCAAACAACCTTTGATCAATAAATTGATCCTCTGTAAGTTCAAGAAAAATATTGTAAGTTCGACTAATTGTAGGTCTGGCAAAGGTGTCTGGTATCTAGGGATCCTTCCACACCTTTATGGACCGACTGTCTCCAACTTTTCGAATTCTTCCTTTGGAAACTAAAGCTCGGACCAAGATTATACTGCTCCATCCATATGATGGATTTGCCTTAAATTTGGCCGTTAAAGGACAGCTGTCTTTGAAGTATCTCCCTCTCATTACTTTTGCAAAAAGTGAGTCCGGGAAATCTAGTAAGTGCCATAATTATTTAGCAAGCAAAGCAGAATTGAAGTCCTCCAACACCCTAAAACCGAGACCTCCTTTGGATTTCGGTTTACATAAATTTCTCCACTTCTTCCAATGGATACCTTTGGAAGTTTCTGAATTAGTCCACCAAAAATTCACAATTGCGGAATTGAGCTTTAGAATAATTGATTTTGGTAGCCTATAACAAGACATTATATAAGTAGGCAAAGCAGTGAGCACTGATTTGATCAATACTTCCTTTCCTGCCTTTGACAAGAATTTCGATGACCAGCTATTTATACGTTCCTGTAATTTCTCTCGCACAAAGGCAAAGACCTTTGTTTTTGCTCCCCCAATATTTTAAGGGAGACCGAGATAAGAACCCATTCCTACAAGATTCAAAATACCTAGAACCTGATGCAATCCAATTTTTCTAATTTCCAGTACCGAATGTCCGAATTGAATTGACGATTTCTCAAAGTTAATTTGTTGTCCAGATACCCCTTCGTATTCCTTGAGTATATTTAAAATATGTAGAGTTTCCTCTCTGGTGGCTCTACAAAAGAATAAACTATCATCTGCAAAGAGAAGATGTGAAATCCTCGGACTACTACGGGCTATAGGGACACCCGTTATAAGTCCGTTGTTTTCAGCATTCCTAAGTTTCAAAATCAGGACTTCCGTGCAGAGAATAAAAAGATAGGGAGATAAATGATCCCCTTGTCTTAAACCCCTATGTGGTATAATATTATCTCCTAGAATCCCATTTATCAGTATCAAGTACTCAACAGAAGTGATACAATACATTATACATTTCACCCATTCGTCACAAAAACCCAGCTTACTCAGTAGAATTTTAATAAAATTCCATTCCACTCGATCATAAGCTTTGCTCATATCTGTTTTTATGGCCATAAATTGGCTTTTAACAGCTTTATTTGTGCGGAGAGCATGAAGCATCTCCTGAGCAATCAATATATTATTTGATATAAGTCGCCCAACAACAAATGCCAACTGCGTTTCAGATACCAATTTATTTAATATTTTCTTAAGTCTTAAACATAAGACCTTAGATATGATTTTACATCCTACNATGATTTTATATCCTACATTACACAAACTGATCGGTCTAAATTCCGCCATCTTTGTTGGTCGCAAAATTTTAGGAATAAGACAAATGTTTGTCTTATTTAAACGTTGATCGAACGAACCTTTGTTTAGAAAGTTGTTAACTAGGGACACTAAATCATCTTTGATTATATCCCACACATTCTGAAAAAATAGAGCCGACATAAATAAGGCATCTCGTATCTCATCTGATGTAGCTGGTTTCATCAGGAATTGATTGTCGGATTCTGAAATCCTAGGTTCTAACTCATCCAGGAAAATGGTATTATCTCCATTACTAGTAAACAACAAGGAGAAGTATTGAGAAGCTTCAGAAACAATTTCCTCTTCTGTTGTAACCCACTCTCCATTATTTGTCTGAAGTCCAATTATGCGATTTCGAGCTCTTCTTTGTTTTGTTTGAGCATGAAAAAATCTAGTATTTTCATCACCTTCTTGAAGCCATTTATTTCGGCTTTTTTATTTTCAATATGTTTCTTCTTCCATATATGCCTGTTTAAGATTTATATTGGCACTTATTATTTGATTTCTGTTAGGATCACTTCTATTTTTCAAGTTCTCAATTAATGTTTTGAGGTCAGTAATTTTTTGTCGGCCTGATGGTATATTATTACTTCTCCAATGAGAGCTCTCTCTTCGACAAATCCTTATTTTATCCACAAAACTGACCTGGCATCGCTGCGCCATACCCTTCCAACCCCTCTCAACAAGATCTTTAAAACCCGACTTTCCAATCCATTGTTTATCAAATATAAATTGTTTATGAGTTTGAAAAGTGTTTTCAGCGAATTTTCCAATTATAGGTCGATGATCCGAACCTATCATTTCAAGGTATTCTAAATCTGCTTTAGGAAAGAGATCATGCCATTCTTCATTCCTAAAAGCTTTATCCAGAATGCACTAAACTATCCCATTTTTCCTAACCCCTCTCCAGGACCAGGAGTCCCCTAATTTTGGAAAGTCGATTAGACCACAATCAAGAAGCATCTGATTAAAACTTGAGAAAGAATTTGCATTCCGCAAAGATCTTCCTCGTTTTTCATGGTTTCCCGACAATTCATTAAAATCCCCAATAATTAGCCAAGGAGTATTTCTTTGTATTCTCATTCTAGTTAAACGTTCCCAGATGTAATCTCGTTTATTCTGGATAGGTTCTCCATAAAAGAAGGTAATATGAGATTGTATGCCATTTAGTTCTAGTGAAATATCAATCATATTTTTGTCTTTATGATTTATCTTAATATTAAAAATATCCAAATAAAATAACGCTAATCCACCACTGGAACCTATGGGTTCCATGGTAGTTAAACAATTAAATCCCAAATGAGCTTGAATATCTTCCAAAAAAGAACAAGTTTTTTTTGTTTCAGAAAGAAATACAAAATCCGGTTTAAAACGTTTCCACACATCTCTAAGGTGGTTCGTTGTAAGCTTATTACCAAGACATTGGCAATTCCAACTTAAAATTTGCAACAACATAAAATTAAATTTAAAAATTCTTGGAACCCTTATCTAGTTCCTTTGAGCCTCCATCTTTCACTTTTGCAAGCTTCAAATTCTGTCCCTGGGACATAGCCGCTATAGCCAACGCTTTCTTATTGCTGATTCCTTGTAGAGGCATTGACGGACGTGAGGAAGACTTCTTTAACCTTGTAGGCGGTTTCGCATGTCTGTCCTCATGACATTTTTGCAATGTTTTAGCAAATTCCTCATTAATCCTAGCTCTATCCGTGTCCGTGAGATTATTGACATCAAGGATTGATGCCTTAAAAGCCAAATTATCCAGAATTGCATCCTCAGCTAGGCTTTCATTCTCGGCCAGAAAACCATCAGGTTCAAGCATCACCAAATCTTCGACATTCTCTGCCTGAACATCCTTCTCTTCCGCCAGTATTCCAACTGCTGAATTCTTAATGATTTCATCACCACCAGAACCAGTCTTATCAACTTGTTCAACATCTTCTTCAAAGACTATCGCTGACTCATTGTTCTGAAACAATGGTCTACGAACCCTCTTGGAAGACAGAACATCAGATTCCACACTACCCATAATCTCTTTCCTAGGTCTGTGAGTAGAATAAGTAGCCAAGTTAGCAGAATTATCCTTATTAACCATAGAAGTAGAGTTTACCAGATTTTTAGTGACTCGGTTTTCTCTGGCTTGAGGTAGACCACGAGGCTTTCTCTGGCCTTTACTTGAACTTGCAAGTGCTTGTCCTTTATGATTCACTCCATAATGTTTCTGCCCAGCCAAGACTGCACCCTTGAAACTATTGTTTCTGGTTGAAATTGCTTGCTTGCCTTTATTAGATGCACTAGATTCAAAGGTTTCTGGTTTTGCCTTGTAACAGCAACTATCGGCATGTGTCATGCGGTAGCAAAGCGAGCAAAAGCCTTCTAAACGTTTGTACTCAAACATGATCTTGGACTCTTTACCCTCCTCAAATTCCAGAATGGAGGAAAAGAGTAATGGTTTTGACCAAGGGAGATCGACCAGAACCATACCTTTATCAACTTCCACATGAGCAACTGAACCAACAGCTCCAGCAACGAGTTTGTAGACTTCCTCCAAACGATACTCGAAAGGGATGCCTGTAATTCTCAACCAGAGACTTATCTGATTTGGATAGTCCGCATCCGCCATGGCTTTCCATGGAGCGTAAGCCACCATCCACCCATCAAAATAAATAGAGCCGTAGTTAATCACAACCTCCAGGTCTTTAACGTCTTGGAATTCAAATTGAAAACGGTCATTACCCAGATTCAGCCCAGTGACTTTCTCAACCAGGTTCCAAAACTGTGGCATCCTAAAGATAAATGTATCTACATTCTGAATTTGTGGATTCAGACATCTTCCCATTAAGACCTTTGATCCCCTCAGCAATAAATTTGAGTTGTCAATTTTCGGTATTTTGATCTTCAGCCTACGAGGAGGCAAATCAGAGACAACATTCTTCTTGTAGAGATTACCCTGAGTCATCCTCGCACAAGAAACACCAAGAACAAAGGGAATAAGAAGCCGGAGATGTGCCCAGTTTCTCTCGTTTTGTCTTTCTTTCATTTTTCTCTATAAGAGTAGTAACTAACACAATAATACCTAAACTTTCCAATAAATCATGTTAACTACACAATATACAAAATAAATATAGTTAAACTTCCATAAATTAATGACGTTGGAATTATACAATTTTTTAATTAAATTTGCAAATGGTCCAGATAGTATTTATGTATGATAGACTAGTAAATAGGAAGGTTATATGAATTTAATTGACTTTTGTTGAATATTCAATGATAACATTCAAGTTTCACCAATATTATACAGAGAAAATAATGAAAAAAAACCGTCAATTTAATTCCAAATTTACCTGTTTTTGTCAAATTAAATATGAATTTCTTCTCATTCTAAAAAAATACGAACTTTACGCTGATTATGTCAAATCACTATCGTTGTTAGTCAAACCTAACTAATTTTAAATATTGTTAGTGATTTAACTAACATGTTACTGACTTGGCGTGGTCAACGCAAAGTTTATAATTTTGTTTGAAATAAAAAGAAGTTCATATTCAATTTAGCAAAAGCTAGTAAATTTGATATTAGATTGACTGTTTTCTCTTATTAAAATATACTATTTTTAATCGAAACTAAACAATAATAGCTACACCAAAAAATAAGTGTCCAGTTGGTTTGCTCCTGATTTAGCTGGATACCAGATAGTAAGTTCAAATCCCACCATGATCTAACTAAAGAACTAAGACTATGGATCAAAATTTGTCGATCTGATAGTTACATGTTGACAAGAAAACAATAATAACTACTAAACATATTATCAAATTGTTCCAAATAAAACCTACTATTAGATTATTTATTTATTTGATTACATCTTATGTATTAAAGCGGGTGATACTTTCATTTTGGACGTGTTATAAATTTTAGAGTAAAATTAACATATAGTTCGTAACTACTCTTAAAAATAGGCATAAAATTGATTTTGTTATAAGCTTTTATATAAAAATTCAAAACTAATAAAGATTTAATAGAAAAATACATTGAGTCTAAACTTGGTTCTTCATTTGGTTTCAGTTTGAGTTTTTGAATTCGGTTTTCCGTGTAGATGGATTTAGGATCCGTTTATGGTGTTTTCTTAGATTTGGTTCTTCTAATTTAGTATTTTGGTTCTCAGATACTATGTCAAATTAGTATCGATGTTAGTCAAATCACTAACGACGCTTAACGTTAGTTAAGTTTGACTAACAACGATACTGATTTGGTGTGATCAACGTAAAGTTTGTATTTTGTTTGGAGTGAGAAGAAATTTGTATTTAATTTGGCAAAAATGGATAAGTTTGGTATTAAATTGACTGTTTCTCTAAAAAATAAAAAGAAAATATGATGAATATATGATTAACACATGATAAAAGTTGTATACGATTTTGGACATAGACAAATGTCCATGCTTGATGAATAACACATGACAGAAATTGTATATGACATTGGACATAGAAAAATGTCATAACTATCAAACATGAGACAAAATTACATTTGGGATTATAAAATGAGATAAATTATTTCTTATTACATATCTCATGTCTCCTAAAGCATATCCACATGATATAATTTACGTTAACAAATGTTTGTGGTGTGACATAGATTTGTCTACGATAAATATTGGAGGTGGATCCGAGATCCTACTTCGGTCCACCGGAAACAACAGGTCAAATACCAAGAAACAAACTAGTTGCAAGCATCAAAACTTCAACTCGAATATCACCATCAACTCGGCAAAGTCTCGTCTCGAAAAGTTTTTCAAACTTGAAGAGAAGTCGGATGACACATCAACAAAACAAAGAAATGGTCATTTTTCTATTCCGACATGGAAAACTTCCATAAATCTAGCGTGAATCTTACGAGATTCGATTTTATCAACATAATTATAAATCTTCCTTTATTTTCTCTACCATGTAACCGCCTCTATGATCTATAAATAGATGAGTAGATCCTTCGAAAGAGGGATCAGCTTTTTGACATACTTTAAGCTAATAAGAACACTCTATTCGGCAATCATCTCTACTCGTCAAAGTTAACTACTTTTGCTCCAATCTATCTTACAAGTGTTCTTGACTATTATCTCCCACTCTCTAATCAGGAACCATTCACTCTAGAACTCATTGTGATATATCTGGTTCCAACAATAGCCATGCAACACGAGACATTTCCAAATTGTCAGATAAATCCTATCATTCTATTCTTTTTAGATGTGTTACATGTCATTTCATTCTTTCTCATTTCCTCTATGTATGTGCTTTTTCGGAAACAAATCTCTTATATAATAAAAACGTAGAATTAACTTAAATACCATGTTATATTATCTGTTTTGAACTAGGTTATATTATTAATAGGAAATATTATCACATAATATTTGTCATACAATTATATACTGATAAGATTCTATAACTAATTAATTAATTATTATTATC
>OVBA01003129.1:0-29788 GCA_900406435.1 Lepidium aucheri | reverse complement strand
AAAGAGAGAAGGAGAGAGAGTTAGAGAGACAGAGAAAAAGTTAGAGAGAGACAGAGAAAAAGTTAGAGAAAGAAAAAGGGTTAGAGAGAGAGTTAGAGAGAGAGTAAGAGAGAAGGAGAGAGAGAGAGTTAGAGAGAGAAAGAGAGTTAGAGAGAGAATGTTAGGGAGAGATAGAGAGAGTTAGAGAGATAGAGATATAGAGAGAAAGAAAGAGAGTTATAGAGAGTTATAGAGAGTTAGAGAGAGAAAGAGAGTTAGAGAGAGAGAGTTAGAGAGATAGAAAGAGTTAGAGAGAGATAGAAAAAGTAAGAGAGAGTTAGAGATAGAGAGAGAGAAAGAGAGATATATAAAGTTAGAGTTAGAAAGAGAGAGAATTAGAAAGAGAGCTCGCGCATCACGTGGGTTTATGCCTGGTATCATTAACAACAAAATAAATTTCAAGAAAATTGAAATTTATAATATACATACATTAAACAAAAACCTAAACTAATATAACATTAGACAGCTTTTAGAAAGAAAAAAAGAAAATTATATACATATCTCTCCTTATTTAAGTGGAAGTACGTTTAGTGAAACCCCTATTAAAAGCAGTCATTTTTCGAAATTACTGTTTATTAATTGTAGTTACATTTTATTTTACCTACAATCATTTTCGTAACTTTTTAAGTAGCAACATTATACCCGAAAGCAAGTTTGGTTTTACTTTAAATCTCGCCCAATTGGTCTTTAACCGAATCTGTAAAGTCTATTTCGAAAGTGACTTTATGATTCAATTTTTCAAAAAAAATTTGTTTAGCATTGAAGATGCTAATTTACGAAATAATTACGAAAATAAAAAACAAAAGATAAAGTTTTTTTGGTGATATCTTCAATTATCTCTAAAAGTAGTTAACCTCCACTACCCACGTCCCCTTAGTCCTCAGCTTTCTTTATTTCTTTTTATTCCCACGATCATCTACACATATTTACAACATCACTTTATATTCTTCACCGCTTCTCCTCAGAACATTAATGTGTTGCACTCATACTTTTCTTATCAGAAACACACAGAAAACCATGGAAGACAATTCACAAGAAATCAAAGGTTTTGGTACCTCTCAAAAATCATCCTGACACAACACTTTTCATTCACTCAAGCCGTTCAAAAATATGTGGACAATCAAAGCAAAGGTTCTCCATTCATGGAGACAATATTCACAATCCCATGGTGAATCTCTTGAGTTGATACTAGCCGATGAAACTGCAAGTCAAAAAAACTGTTAGATTCTGCTTTCGAAAGGAACAACCAAATTATATTTACACTACTTCTACTAATGTTAAATCACATCTTAATTGCTAGAAAGCCTGCAATGGTCAGAAGAGGATAAGTTAATAAATTTGCAAACATACTGAAGGTTAGACAGTGAAAGATAATCAAAATCTTCCTTTTGAACATAGAGTATGTCCAATATCAATCATCCAACCTGCTCTACAAGATATGTTTCTACATTATATTTAGGGAAAATCATATGAATTGCACACCGTGAGGAAAATATGATGAGTTAGTGAATAGTGCATGCCAAAATTCGAACAACCAGAGTATTTATTGTTTGATTCAGTTTGCTAAAATTCATTAGTGGCAAGGTAAATTCATTAGTGCCAAAATTCGAACAACCAGAGTATGTATTGTTTGATTCAGTTTACTATACAAGGAAGATACTGATCTTGAGTGGTTCTATTATGGATGCAACAAATGTCACAAGATGATTTAAAGAGAAACTTCTCTAGACAACAATCCTTGTTTGACTAATCAGAGTCCAAAATTTTACTGTGACAAGTGCAAAGGGTTTTGAAAATCAGTTAGTGCACGGTAGATCTAATTATAATTTGATTAACTACTATAAAAGGTTTCTCTAAATTTTTAGATTGAATAAATGGATTGCACTACTATGTTCAGGTTTAAGCTTCACGTTCAAATTAAGGATGAGTCTGCTGAATCGAGGTGCATGTTGTTTGACAAATTTGGAGTGGAAGTTATCGACCAAACAACTAATTCTCTTCTAGGTGGATCTCTAGATGTGGTATTGTTACTTAGTTATATTATATGGATGCGTTTACAGAATCCATAGGTACTAATATTGTTAACTATTTCTTATTAGATTGAAGATCTCAAAGCATTTCCTGAGCCTATGCTAAACATTGTTGGAAATCTTTTAACTTTTGGATTTCTGTTAACTCTAAAAAATTGCAAAACACGATGACACCTTTAATGTTGCTAAGGTTTTGGCTGGGGATGTTATGATTGAAGGACAGAAGTTTCTAATATGCCTTCGAGTTTGGATGAACAGGTAACACCTAAACTATTAACTAATACTTGGAATCATGATATATATTTTATCTACATTTTCTTCTGTTGAAACTAAGTTGATTATATATTGTAATATAGCATGTTCTACAGTTGACTAATAGTGATGAAACATCTGATGTTACAATGTCTACAAGCACTATATATTCCTCTAAGCGTAAGAAGAACGAAGTGGGTGATCTTGATGATCAATTTTCTGATAACAAAAAACATTGTGTCTTGAACTTAGGTATACAGGTCAAAGATAATGCACAAGATGGTGCAAATCTGGAGATTAAGCTAGAAGGTGCTTCAGGTGAACTAATTCCAAAAAATGTTAAAAGAGAAAGGAAAGGAAATATGGAGATTAAGAAGGTTAAGTTCGATCCTTCAAAAATTAAGCAAGAGAAGGGTGCAAAAGTGAAGGAGTACTAATATATCTATTGTCTTCTATGTATTTCTAATAAGTGCAGTTTCGTAATTTCTTATGTTTTATTTATGTTATCTGCTTAGCACTATTTCGATTTGTTTCAAAACAGTATTATTGTCTTTATTTTATTAAATCTAAGTTTTATTTGTTCCCGATTAATTAACCTTTATTATTCTAATCCTAATAAATTAATCTCTGGTTGAAACTCTATTTGTTATCTAGAGATTAAAAGCAGAAAAACATCTCTTTTCTCTCGGATATAGGGAAGAAGAGTAACTTCACCGAAACACAATTGTTGTCGGTTTTTCATCTTATTAACTCCAAACTTCAAAATCTTACCCAACGATCATCACCAGGAACTATTCGGATGAACTAACGGTTCTATGTCAAGAAAAGGATCAAACAAACACCTAATTGGAATTCTCATAACAGATAGATGCCTCCCTAACTAAAATCCAACACAGATTGATTACATGCAAGGTGCTTAAAGGTCGGAGATGGCGGAAAGAAAGATTCTTCAACCTTTTCAGTAATTATAATCGGATCTATGCAATATGCATCACCTTTTGTCTACAGAACCAGGCTCTTAAGATTACAATCGGAAGAGAACATATAATCGGACCTATGGAGACAGATAAACTACATGCAAGAATTCAAAACCTCAAAATCATGGAAGAAGATCCGGTGGAACTACCTTCATCAAGAAATTACAATAATCTACAAGATCAATCGTATATCCTTGTTGGTCGGCTTTTAAACATCAGGAAGCAAAATATAGCACGAGCCATGCTTACTCTTCCACAGATATGTAGATCTTACACAAACATAGTTGGTACAGTCCTTTCGCAAGATCATTTCCAATTCAGGTTTCAATCCGAAGAAGCCATGCGAGCAATTTCCAGATCCGGAATTTGGAATTTCAAGGATTGGTTTGCCGCGGTGGTGCCAAAAGTAGATCTTCAAGAAGACCTGATTATCGGTAAGGTTCCATTATGGATTCGTTTCTTCAATGTTCCCATCCAACATCGTACCAGAGATCTCTTCGCCGCCATAGGAAGTACATATGGTGATGTTTAGAAGTCGACTTTGAGGAAAATAGAACAAGTTTGTATGAATTCACCCGAGTTAAAGTATTGTACGATCTGGATAGCCCTCTTTGTCCATAAAGGTCGTATAGATTTCCTGATGGAAAAACTCTCAAAATTCCAGCTGAGTTCGAGAGGGTGAAACAGTCTTGTCACTTTTGTTGTAGATTAACACATGAAAAACGATTCTGCCCTTGGGTAGAAATTGTGGATACCCCCACCTCACCGGATAGCTCACCAGCTACTAAGGTATCAACAGAACAAAACATTGCAGAATTTCAACACAAGCAAAATGACGAAGATCAATCACCGATCAATACAACTAATATTCAAACAGAGGAGTCACAACCTCCAGGATGGAAATGGACTGAGAAAGGACACCATGTTAAAGGGGATGAAAACAGCAAATATCAAACTGCTCTGGGGAATACTAATCCTAATCAGACAACCATTTTTACATACCAAACAAAACGTGCGAAACATAACCCCTCAGTTACTTGGAGAATACGACAACAAGGGGGGTCGGAGGCTACACCCTCTAATCTGGACAATACTAAACCAGGTAACAACAAAAAACGAAAGATTAACCAAGAAGATCACAAATCTTGCTCCAACAAGGAACAATCCAAAAATCTAGGTCAGGTGACTTTCCTTAAGTTACCTGAACTGAAATGAGCATCGTAAGTTAGAACTGAATTTGCCCCTGGACGCTGGCCAAAATTTGCACGACAACTTCAGATTATCTAAAATTTGTCTAACCAGGATAACAACATCCAATACAGGTTACATTCCCAAGGACGAAATTTATGGACTTATAGGATTGCCTCTAGTGTTATTAAGGAACACCGGTATCAAGATTATATTGCTTCTCAGCTTCCAAGTTGGCTCACCCTGAATGGTCCATCAAATCCGTCCTGTTAGTCTCATTAGATTACAAATCGCATCACCCATATACTACCCTAGTCCCCATATCTTATTTCCTCCATCTACACAACCTATTTAATACCCAATCATAAGTAATTAAGAAGGTTTTTGGGCTTGAGTTTAGGATATCATTAATGACTAGTGTTACTTAGCCCATTTAAATTTCATCATTACCCTCTTTTCCCACGCCACTCACCCATCTCGATCTCTTCAATGGTTCTATATTATCTCACGCCATCACCATTACCATGCCTTAATCCGTAAGTTAACTAGGTCTAATCATTAGATTTAGACAACAACCTTCACCCAGCCTCCACATGTCAAGAACACATGGCTCCTAATTCGGAATAGACCAATGAAAGCAAGATACACTAAATCATCTAGAAGATTTATGCATATCCCTATGGCGGCCTAGCTGACACAATCTCTACATGCATTGGCCAGTGGCTTTGTCTCCCAAGAACAGCTCAGATTTGTACAAGTGGCTTCTTTTACACCTGAGGGTTCTACACACCGAGTATTTAACCACTCCGATCAAACTCCTATGTTTATCAGCTCTTTCATCTTCATCTCTTCTCCTTTCTCTGCAACAAGACTCCGATTTCATTTTTACACAAATGGTTGACAACTTCTGGTTAGCTCTAGCGCAATTCCACATGGGACGTAAAGACGATGAAATCTTCATACCTAATTAGTCATACCACCACTCCACGGAAACTAGCCGGCTCAGTCTTATTGCTCGACCTCTCAACTATACGGAGCAAAACTTGATCGAAATGATTCATGATTTGCCAAGAGCTTGGCGGATGGAGACAAGAATCTATGGTCGAATCATCAACCAAGACTATATTCAATTCATGTTTTCATCGGAGACGGATCTTGTCTCGGTATTACGATGTCAACCAATCTCGTATAATGGTTGGATGGTTCTTCTCAAAAGGTTGTAAACTCCGGTACACAGAGATTACTTTACATCACTTCCTGTGTGGGTGCAAATCCATGACTTCCCTCTTCAGTACGCTTCTCCGATGGCTACTCGCTTGATTGCTAGATCACTAGGAGAGGTCTTGGAGGTTGATATTAGGGAGAACTCACTCACCCGAGCCACAACAATCCAAGCAAAAATTAATATCAACCCCTTTGAACTTTTAAAGTTTTTCAAGCCAGTGAGAGCCCAGTATGGTGACCATTTTCATGTATTTTTTCACTATGAAGGTGTTACAAATTTTTGCCTTAATTGCCAGAAACTCACACATGATGTTAGACTCTGTTCATACGTCCCGACTGAGGCGGAGTATCTCGGTGAATCATCTGAAAGTCCTAACCAACAAGATCTTTCCTCAACACTTGATTCTTTGATGGATTTCCAAGCCATGGAAGTGGAAGGAGGATTGCTGTCTACTCATATCCCAAACGCTACAAATCCAGAACTTGCTAATCGACTTGATGGCTTAACATCACTCACTGACACAATCCATGAAATGGAGCTACACAATGGCTCATTTGATCGTTTTTCTGTGAACCTTGAGTTAGATCTTGCCATATCTACCGACCAAACTTTTGTCCAGGCCTTTATAAACAAAGAAACCAAGAGGAAAAGGTATCCTGATGATGAAGGACCATCCCACAAAGCTCCACGCTCAATCTAATAGCGTGCTTCAGAAGTTATCGGCCCCTGCTTTCTCTGTTTTTTCTCCTCTTTTTTATATTAGTACTAATTAAGGTTCTAATTGTTAATCATTTTGCTACTTATTTTCTAGTCTAAGTTGGAATCTCTGTAGGGTTTAGAGCATAAGCACATGATGGTTGTTTCTAGTCATTATCGACGTTCTGTACTTTTGCTAATTCGGGATTTTAGTTGTTTCTCTCTTTATTCGAATATAGTAAAAATATCTTTTTTTGTTAAAAAAAACTCTATTTGTTAAAGCATTTCTGTAAACCCAAATGCATGCATGGATTTGAAGTTCATAAACTCACTTAAACTATCAATCTAGATATAAGTAAAAGTGAACTTACCTTTGTCTTTTTCCTGCGTGACTTTTTTGTTTTCCAAATGCTTTTTTAGCTTTGATCTTTACTCATTTTTTATTTTTTATTTAATCTGTATAGAATTGGATATAAATCTTAGATAAAAATGTAATATGAAGGAAGACAATTGTTCAATAGATTATAAAAATGAGGATATAAGTTATATTGAACTCATCTTTATCTTGTGTTATCAGTTCCATATTTTTAATAAAATTTGATCTCCTTCCGATGGTCAATCCATGTTTGTGGCTGATAAAGAGCCAGGATTATCTCCAGTTAGTCAACCGGTTTTCATTCACCCTTCATCAGCAAAACTATTAGACTTGGAAGTAGCAAAAGTATTCACTATTGTGGATATAACCATCAAGGAAATAAATGAAAATATTAGTTTATTTTAATTTATTTTAGTTTAATTTGTTTTATTTATTTAAATTTATTTTATATTTTTATTTAAATTTATTTTATATTTTTATTTAAATTTATTTTATATTTTTATTTGTTGATTTTATTTTAATAAAATTTATTTGACTTTACACGTGTCGCGTTTTCAACCATACACGTGTCCCGTTAACGGTTGACTAACAGAAATAACGGTCAACTTTGATTTTAGCTAAAAAATAATAGTTTATGTATAAAATTTACAATTTTATTAGTAAACTTAAATTTAAATCTGGTACACAAATTTATGTATAAATTTCCACAACATTAAAAGTTCATGTAGGTTTGGGTCGTTTTTCCCATGGAAGCCCAATATGTTTAAGCTCATCATACTAAACTTCTAACTTTACAACTTATCCGACGACGTGGCACATTTGTGACTTTTCCACCAACTATTTTTCGGGTTAAATTAAAAAGGACTTAAGAATTAATCTGCCTTTTAATTCGACGACAGTGATCTTACCACGTGTAAGATCTTCATCTACATCTTCCAATTAACGGCTGATTTTTGGCGAAGTTGTAGCCAATTAGACTCTCAGTTTCATTCATATCAATCAGCCTTTTTGCTCTTTCTTTCTGTACAAAACCAACTTCAGCGACAAGATAACAAAACAGCTTCGGAAGATCGGATATAATGGCGGAGAAATGCTTCAAATACATCATCCTCGGCGGTGGCGTCTCCGCTGTGAGTAGTTTCTTAGTTTTAAGATTATGTAGTTTCATTGTTCAGACATTACTTTCGATTTTGGAAGAGCTTGATTCGATTATGATTATTGATTTTCATATCATTAGATTTCGTATTATGATTGATCCTGGTAAGACATGAAATTATACTGGATTCAGCCTTTTTTTGTATAGAATTTTGTTATATTCCGAACATAGTCCCATTTGTTCTTCCTTTCCGCTGCATAAATTTACACGTTAAAAATTTCTGATTCAATTCCTTGTTTTGATAATTTTCTGTTTCAAATCTTATACGAGATAAGTGTATTTTCGAAAATTCACTTGCGTATTATTGGTTTGAACTCAGATTACTCGTTAAACGTAGTAACATACTGATCCATAAGCAAAATTATTTCTGATCTTAGATTTTGTTGTATGTTTTTCTCAATTTTTGTGTGTGTAGGGATACGCAGCTAAGGAGTTTGCCAACCAAGGAGTTAAACCAGGAGAATTGGCAGTTATCTCCAAAGAGGCTGTAAGCTTTATTTCGATTTCGAAAATTATTTATTAATGCGATGAGAGTCTTGTAAATTATGATCTTTATCTACTCAATATCGTGATTAGGTGGCTCCATATGAACGCCCTGCACTTAGCAAAGGTTATTTGTTTCCTGAAGGTAAGAATATAGTCTTTGTTTACTTAGCAAACTATAGTTATAAACGTCGATGTGCTGAAACTTGGCTTTGTTATATGCTTCTTGTATCGAGAAAGAATTACAATCTTCTTTCTGCTGCAGGTGCTGCTAGACTTCCAGGTTTCCATTGCTGCGTTGGAAGTGGTGGAGAGAAACTGCTTCCTGAATCTTACAAGCAGAAAGGTAATGAACTTTCTGCACATCCCCAATATCATCAATGCCTTGCTAATCTATGTAGTCCCAGTGATTGATGATTACTCTATCATCCCACAGAATTTCTCAAGTATTACATCACTCTCTATACTGATTACAGTGCTGTCAATTTTTATTGTTCTTTGTGTTTACAGGGATTGAGTTGATACTAAGCACAGAAATAGTGAAAGCTGATCTAGCTGCCAAGAGTCTTGTCAGTGCAGCTGGGGATGTCTTCAAGTATCAGACTCTCATAATTGCAACTGGTTCTACTGTAAAAATCGATTATCTTTACATATCTCACATCAGCGAGCTTCTTATTCATATTTTATGATAACAAGAATATAACTCGTTGCCTTCTTTTGCAGGTTCTCAGATTGACTGATTTTGGAGTTCAAGGTGCAGATTCTAAGAATATCCTATATCTGAGAGAGATTGATGACGCTGACAAAGTGGTTGAAGCAATTAAAGCCAAGAAAGGCGGAAAGGCTGTAGTTGTTGGCGGAGGCTATATCGGTCTTGAGCTTAGTGCAGCTCTAAGGATCAACAATTTTGATGTCACTATGGTTTTCCCTGAACCTTGGTGCAGTAAGTTGATTGATATCCTTTTATTCGATTATTTACATATGTTTTACTTAGTTTATACATATGAAAACAATGTCTCTGCAGTGCCTAGGCTTTTCACCGCCGATATTGCTGCTTTCTATGAGACTTACTATACTAACAAGGGAGTGAAGATCATAAAAGGAACAGTGGCATCTGGGTTCACTGCTCACCCAAGTGGAGAGGTAAAGCAAATAAACATAAGCTAACAATAGAAATAGGCAATTGAGTTTGCGTTTTGGTTTGGTTTTGGAGAAACTAAAGCCTCAAACCACATAAAAACGTTGTGTAATTAGGTTCTGTCCGGCTTAATGAACTATTGCTTTGGTTTTTAGTTTATTTGATCAACTAATTATCGTTTTCAAATTGTCTCGGTGCTGTTGTATACTTCTGCAGGTGAAGGAAGTACAACTCAAGGATGGGAGGTCACTGGAAGCCGACATTGTAATAGTCGGGGTTGGTGCAAAACCATTGACATCATTATTTAAGGGACAAGTCGAGGAAGAAAAAGGTGGAATTAAGGTAGCTATTTGCTGCGCATGCGATCATGTTTTCGATGTGTTCTACTTCCATACCATTCAGATTTTGATCTTTAAATCGTTTCACGCAGACCGATGCATTCTTCAAAACAAGTGTTCCTGATGTTTACGCGGTTGGTGACGTTGCCACTTTCCCACTGAAAATGTACGGAGACATGAGAAGGGTCGAGCATGTTGACCATTCCCGCAAATCAGCAGAACAAGCTGTCAAGGTAAATGATGCAAACCATATGCTGATATTGTTTCTAACATCACATATATGCATCTGCATTTGCATTTGCATATATGTAAATTTCAAAAAAGAAGAATCAAAACGCATATTCTCGGGGCGTAAATCTTAGAGAGTTACATATCTGAAGAACCGTTGAAAAATGTGATACATTGTGGCAGGCGATCAAAGCGGCTGAGGGAGGCGGAGCAGTTGAGGAATACGACTACCTTCCATTCTTCTACTCGCGATCATTTGATCTTTCATGGCAATTCTATGGAGACAACGTAGGAGACTCTGTGTTATTCGGAGACAGCAATCCATCAAACCCAAAACCAAAATTTGGAGCATATTGGGTTCAAGGTGGTAAAGTGGTTGGAGCATTCATGGAAGGAGGTAGTGGTGACGAGAACAAGGCCTTGGCTAAAGTCGCCAAAACTCGACCTGCTGCAGAGAGTCTCGACGAGCTCGTCAAACAAGGCATTTCTTTCGCCGCTAAGATTTAAGGAGAGATTTCACAACCGAAACCACTCACTTTTCTATTACAATAAAACCATGTTTAGCAATGTGTTTGTACTTTTGCTAAAATAAGTTGTTTGTATTTATCACCTTTTTCTAGCTCCATAAGAGTACGGCAGAGGAAACCTGAACCACCTACACATTCCAGACAATGTATTTGATTTTATGTTATTTTCACTACTTGTCTATTGGCTTTTTATTCTCATTTAGTTAATGATTTGCAAAAGTTAACATAAATAAATACATTAAAGGTAAGATCTTTTAGAGTGAAGTTGATGATTTTCTTAGACATAAGCTCATTAAAGTTGAATGATTCAATGTCTAGTGATGTTAATATTGTGTCCTAGCATTATGTTGCAAGCTGTTCATATCAGTTGCGGATACGATGGGGCCTCTAATGATGTTTTTGTTTTATGTTTTAGCTTCATAATAATTTACTCTTAATAGGATTCGATTCAAAGAGTTGCTAAATTCTTAAGTTTTCAATGGCATTAGTGAAATATGTTTTATTGTGTTTGATTTATGGTTATACTATATCAGAACACTGTTTTGAGGAGCCAAACCGCTATTAATTAGCATAATATAAGAGATGTGAGACATATTCATAGGTCTATTAAATATGGTGGTCATATTGTTAGGTCTTCGTCTTAAATTCAAAATAAATGAAAATAAATTAGGACAGTGAAGCTACAACCAAATATATTCACCAGAATTTTCATTTAATATCTCTTCTTTTTATAATAAATACATGCTAAATTTGTGAGGAGGAGGACGAATACATTGATTTTACGTGTCTACATATTTCCCGTAGATAGACTACAAATATGGTGGGTGGGACATTAATGACTATAAAAAAAAGTATTCAACTTCTAACCTAATCCACTATATACAATTGTTGAAAGTCTTATTTTTTCTTGTTGTCGAAAAGGCTCTTCCGTAGTCTAACCATATCCTATTACGAGTAGGGATGACACAATGTCGAATCGAAATCTCTGGTTGATCAAAACGGAAAGTAATATATTTTTAACCATTTGACCAAGTCATTCAGATCAGTTTTAACCATTCCAAAATGTGCTTAATTACAAAATTAAACCTTTTTGTGCAGTGATTTGTCAACTGATTTATATTCCTATCGTAGATCTGAAGTTTATCATGGAAAATAGAGACAAAACAACATTATTGTCTACAAATATATAAGTTGTTTTTATCAATATATATATATATATATATATGTTGTTTCAGATTTGATGATTTTGTATAATGAATGATCTAATGTTTAAATATTATTGTCTCTAATAACTAAATCATTGGAATAATGCAAGAAACAAATGCGTATATTTTTCATAGACATACTAAATTGCACCTTATTTATACTTTTGAATAGTCTTTCATATGGTGAAATAAGTAATCTTTTCGAGTCAAATTTGAAATTTCAGTATTTTTAAGTGACATCAGAATATTACATGCCTTAGCTAACTCTTTTAATGCACAAAGTAAACTGGCTTTACTTGCTACCACAATAATATAGATATTAAAACCCAAAAAAGAAGAAGAGTAATATAGATAGGGAAAAATGTCGACATCTAAATTCAAAAACGCCATAAAATAAACATTTAAAATAAAAATGTCATTTTAAGCATAGTCTTTACGTTGACCGTGCCATTTAAAGTCTGCTGTTAATTGCATTATAACAGAGTTAACCTTCTATTAACGGAAGTCGTTATGTAAAACAACCTCTTTTTGAAACTAAAATATCGAGGATTAAAAACGGAAAAATGTCATAAAAAACTTCTAAATTCAAAAACATGTCAAAATAAGCATCTATTTTAAAACTGTCATTTTAAACATAGTCTCTATGTTGACAAGACTACTAAAAACGTTTAAAAAAACTTAAAACAACATTCGGTTCTCCGTTTGGATATATTAGATTTGATACTGCATTCATAACATTGTAGATTAAAAAATATATATATACATTGATGTGAAAGAAAGTAAATAATAAACTTTTTCTTTCTTTCTATATGTTTTTTTAAGTTTCTCTTAATGTAGAGTGTAAGTGATATGCAGAATTATGTTGAATGCAAAATCAAGCAGATTTTTTTTATATATAAAAACTTGCATAATTACTTAAAATCAATTGGTAACAGCTGAATTCTGATGAATGTGGAATCTGACAAAAACTAGTAATTAAATTGACAAAATCCAAATCATAGCCAAAGACTGTCCTAGAATTTCATTTGTTCTTACTTTTGGTAGTCAGTTGAACCCTTGATGCTAGATTCATATATCCAAAAAAAAAATTTGAATTCGAGTTAAGCCGAGTACGAGCCAAAATAAGTGAAATATAATAATACATGTACACAATTATACATAGTTAATTGTTTAGTTTATTTTTATGTGGTATCTAACAGAATTACTAAAAATTAAACTGTAACAACTTAATTTTGCAGAATGTAGAATCTTGTGGAATTTATTTTGTCAACAAATAGATTGACATATCACAATCCATAGCTAAAACTCACTTTAAATCCTTCTTAATCTACATCGTAATGTGGAGAGATCGAACCCTTGATGACAGATTCATATACCAAAATAATCAAATCTAAATAGATCCAAATGAAAAACAGAATGTTGTTTTAAGTTTTTTTAGGAATTTAGTAGCCTCGTCAACGTAAAGATTATTCTTAAAATGATAATATAAAATAGGTGCTTACTTTGACATGTTTTTGAATTTAGAGGTTTTTTATGGTATTTTTCCCATTTTTAATCCTCGATTTTTTAGTTTCAAAAACCGATATCGTTTTACATAACAACTCCTGTAAACAAGAGTTTAACTCCATTACAATGCAATTAACGGAAGGCTTTAAATAGCACGGTCAGCGTAAAAAGTATGCTTAAAATGACATATTTATTTTAGATGTTTATTTTGCCACGTTTTTGAATTTAGATGCCTTTTATGATATTTTCCCCAATTTAGATATCGTATTACATACTGTCAACATATTTTAGCAATTTAACTTATATATCTAATAAAACTGTAAATCAAACAACAAAATCAGAACAATATGCAATATAGTTTTCCATGACTACTATCAAAATTTTTAGAATTATGACAAATAAAAGTATCAAATTTCTTGTGATAAAAAATTCAAATATATTTTACTTTTAAATATAATATACGTGACTGCAAAAAATCTTTAAATTTTGGACAAGAGTTACAATACTCCTTCCATTTTATTTTATTTGATGTTTTAGGTTTTTCCATACAATTTAAGAAATCATTAAATTTTCAATTTTAATAAATATGTTTTATTACAAACTCCAAAATCTAACTAGTCACGAATCAATCTGCTGAATTCAAAGAGTCAAGAACACTAAAAACACAATAAATTTTGCATAGAAATATTGAAACATCAACTAAAATAAAATAAAAAAAATTTTCTAAAATATCACTTAAAGCAAAAGAGAAGGAGTATTGCAAATTTTTGTTCATTTAGGAGTTTGATTTGTCTTTTCTAGGACGAGTTGGAAATTAAAGTATTTTATTTTTGTTAGAAATTAAATTTTCAGTATTTTATACCGAAAGATTAAAATTTTGAAGTCGTAAATCTGATGGATGTTGAGTTGCAAGAGATGAGTTGACACCAAGTAGCATCTCAAGTTGTAAATGTTTTTAAATATGCGTGGTGGATAATTATTTTATCGGACACTTAGTTCATGACTTATTCTTATTTAGTGTACGCATAAACAAAGTAATGTTAGGTTGGTCAAAATTTTAGATGATCAGCCCGATATTGTTGATTGTTTTAAGTGAATTTCCTAGCTGTAAAAGCATGTACATTGAAGGTTCTAATGGAGTTCATGGGTTCAGGTTTTTAGACAAAAAGCAAAAAAAAAAAATGAAGAGCCGAGTTCTTAGCTAAGGGTCTGCAAGAGGTGGGTTCGCCACGTGCCGAACCCTGATTGGCCAAAATTTTTGTTTTTATTAATATTTTTTTTAAGAACCTCAATAAAAGATTCATTGATGGGGATGGTCTAATGTTTGGTTGTGGGACAAATTATAATCTTATATATATTTTAATTTACTATTATGCATATTTGTCCTCTCGTGTTCTAAATTAATTTCCTTGATAAATTGATCATGTGTTTTGTGACCAGAATTTATATATAGAAATTATAATAGATAACATAAAAATTTTGGTATTTAGTTTTCAACCTAGATTTGTAATTTTCTGTACAATATATTTTGACCATTATATCTCTACATATGATATTATTAAGCTAAACTTTATATTTTATTAAATTTGTTATATTTTTTTTTTCTTCTTCATCAGACGTCATTATCGGTTTTCTTCTCAAATCTTTCAGAACAAAGATTTTTTTTTTTTCTTATTCTCTTTTTTTTCATATCTTAAATTTTTGCAATCTAAAATCAATATATTCACTATTTCTGAGAAACCTAAAATCCTATGAGAAATTCAGTGAATTCTTCAGATTATGATAGAATTCATAAACGAAATTTTCATTTCTACAGAATCTTGATTTCCGAGAACGAGATTCATCGTTTCTTTGTGGTGATCATTTTCTCGGATTCGCTGTTGAAAGTTCCAAATCCGTAAGTTTTGTTCTATTTCATTCTCGTGATTTTTGATTCTCAGATTTAAAAATGTTCGGTTCTAATTTCTTCGTGGGCTATCACCATATTTTGTCTAATAATTCAAAAACCTGTTTGAATTTTCTTGTTTGGGTTAGTTCAGAAACTGATATTTTTCTGGAATAGTTGAAGTTGCATGACCAAAATCTGGAAAGTCATATTGGGAACTTGTAATGGCGACATTATGATTGTCGTGTATTGAGGTTGTTGTGTCGTGTACTAAGGTTGAGGGATATGATGATGTAGATTTGTGCGATGGGAGTCTCAGATTGTTTCTGTTTTTCATTTGGTTTTGTGACGATGATGAGATATGGAGTTTGATTTTGAAAGAGGAAGAGTTGAAATTGAATCTTTATGACTTAATCTTAGATGATGAGTTTTTGGGTTTGTGTCGTGAAAAGGCTAAGATTTGGTTTTTAGATTTTCATGTTGGAAGGTTTTGAGTTATAGTCATTATGTCTTAGCCAAAATCATTCACTATTTTGCTTTTGTCACTTCTTAAGTCTAATTATTTAAGATTTTGATCATGAATAACGTTTCTGAGTTATAGTGATTTCGTTTAATTTATGGGTGTGGTATGTGTTTGTACTAGGTTTAGCACAGAGATTAAAGGAAAGATAAGGTAGAAGATTCTGTTTTATTAAGTAGCAAAGATGGTGGTTACAAGAGTGGCTTGGCCAAAATATGATTACAATATCTTAAGTTATGAGCTAGGGTTTAGTGAAAGCGGCGAAATAGTTCTGATTTCTTTCTGGTTAGGTCTTCTTTCCTTTTTATAGAGCCTCCTTGGCTAGAGTTTTTCCCCTCACGTGTTTCGGGTGTGCTCCATACCACACGGCTATGTCTGTCCTAGAGCCGACAATACGTCCTCAAACGCCAGATGGCACATAATTGATGCGTCTCAACGGGCTTGTGGGCTGGGGCGAGGCCCATGGGCTTGGATGCTTGTTGGCAAGGCCCATTAGATGCAGGTGCGTTGCTAACATGGTCAACCTAGGTGACGTGGTTGACCCTTGTCGATGTAGCCGATTTCTGACAAGGATTGTGTGAGCAATGGATCCTAAGTGGACTAAGGGGTCGTAGGCCCACCTCTAACAGTATGGATTTTGGTGTTCTTCGTTTGTGAGTTTAAGCAACAAGTTCTTTAACTTGTTTCCAATGATATATGCAAAGAAACTAGTTGACTTCAAATAATTTAGTTAACCAATATATATTTGTTTTGCATATTTACATATGTAATAACTGCAAAACTTTTATTTGTAGTTTAACAAGGAGTCAATCATCTCACCGGACTTCTCTGTAGCTGGAGATGGAGACTTAATAACCACATAACCATGTAACTGGCATGATTGGGTTTGAGTTTGAGTTAGAACATGATTTTTGAAGAGTTATGCTTGTCTCCCAGCAAGACCAACGTAAGTACTTTTGCATTTTTTTGGTGGAAGCATTGGTTGCAGATAATTTTGTATTTTGCATCTCCACAAAGTTTTTGTATTTCATTATTTAGTTTGTACATTCGTGAACAATGGTATTCCCACTAGGCCACTACCTCTCACCCGCCTTCTGGAGGTCCTTAGGATGTCATCAACACTAAAAGTTCACTTCCACCATTTGTTTGCGGATAACTCATCTTTATAGTTAACAATAGATTTTGCACCAATTTATATATTTTGCACTTATTCATATGTTTTGCACCTATTTATATGTTACAATCTGATTTACAGGATAACATCCAGTCCATCATATCACTAGAACATGTTGTGCCGAAGAAGAAGACCTGATGTGGTTCGATGAAGAAACCAACAAGAAGGTCGATCACATTTTGCAGATTATTCAGGAAAGTGCGAAGATATGGACAAACTTGAGTACCACTGCAAGAGATTATTCTCTGTGTTTGTGCAAAACAACCTGGTGACCATCCAGTATTATGCTCATTTATATGTCATGTACTATGTAAGCGTACTTCATTTTGTAAACTCTTGTCATTTTTTATCCACCATCTTTTTGACATAATTTTGCAGCTAATATATAAGTTTCAAGCTAACAAATGTGTTTGCATCTAACAAATAATTTACCGCGGACTTTGTATGTTTTCTGATTTCAAGACAATATTTAACGTTACATGCAAAAATTTAAGTTAGATGCATATATTGTTTGCAATGTGGGAAGATTGTTTGTGGTTACTTCATTAATGCAGACGAGATAAACTATGGTGGAGTGTTCTATTATGTCCTTCGGACCCTCAAATATATCATTACTTTCATAATCAAGTCACGCATAGCTCATTGCAACGTAATTTAAATGAATGTCCTTTCGTCTCAAATAAACATTCTACTAGCTGGATAACGCTTGCGACATTAATGTTATATGCAAAACATTAATGTGGATGTAAATATATATTTTAACTGCAAAGTTTGGTCAATAAACTTCAGAAATAGGTAAGTGTTGTCTAGATAAAATAGAAGAGCGTTGTGCATGAACTGTAGCCAGACATTACTTTGCAATCGGTAATACAATAAGCGGGAACTTGACATATATAATCTACTCCTTGTCTGTGCCCCCAATTCTTGTATATCTTCCTTAAGACTGTCTTCTTCTATTTGCGGGTTCTCGCTTGGAACCTCATATCTTTGTTACCACACACCAGTTCATATTATTTTTGCAGCAAACTATATTTATTTACATCCAACAGGAAATTTTACTACAACCACATAATTTACCGCAAATACACATTTTGTCGACAAACTATTAGATTTTGGTTTTGATACTTGTTTTCCGTAAACTCGCCATCATCTTCTGCATGAGTGTCTGAAGCACACCTTCAACCCTACCTATGGTTCTTGTTAAAAATTTAAGAAAATGAAACAGTTATGCTAGGAAAAAGTCATCAAGAGTTAGAATCCCCAAAAAACACCGAAGAAATCACAACCCTAGTACAAGGCTTTGATTTCATATTGGAATCTACAAATCCAATTCGTCTCTACCAAATTTATAATCTGATCTTGAAAGATTTCTAAAAAAAAAATTCACCAATTCTAGTTTTACTGAAATATCGAACAATGCAACTAGCAAATCACTCTTTGTCGATATAATTGTTGAAACCCAGATATAAATCGTTGTTGCATATTGCAAACTTATAAAGACAAAAAATCTCAACAATTTTCACCATTTTGGAATCGCAAGATAAATAAGGTGGGTCATCTAGTTTTTTCATTTTCAAGGGGTATTTAATCTTATTACATTGAGACCCCACTATTAGTTTCTTAAATACAAGAATACTATGTTAGTTACTTAACTAGTTTTTGAATAAATGTTAGTTATTTAATTCTTTCTTTATATATATATACGAAAAATTTGTAGAGAAGTCTTGTATAATGCAAACCCAGATGCAAACACATCTCAAGTTTCTTTTAACACATCTCTAAACGAATATACATAAATTTTAATTAGGGTTTTGTAAAAAGTGAAATCACACGTATTCGAGTACGTAAATCAATGTGAATCACATGCAAGCCTAAGGGTGAGAGATAGGGTCGTTGGTAATGGTACTACTGGTCGTGTAATAAGAAGTCAATCTTAAGACAAAAGTCTGATCACGTGGACCACATGCTTGTTTCGACTACTTTCGACGTTTCTTCCTAATTCTTCAACCAAACACATTTTATATATCATTATTTTTTCTAGATATTTGTCAATAATCATATATTAAGATATGCAATTCGATTTTTGTATGATGGTTTATCTTTAAGAACGCTGTCGAAGAACATAAAAGACAGTTTCATGCATACATCGTGTCTATTACTTTAATTATAATTTAGGAAAACTTGGATTTGTTTAGGATAAAAGATTAGCAACTCCGAAGAGCTAAGCTACTTTATCGACTATACAACGTAACGTACCTCACATTGGATAACGACGTCTAAACCACAACAGTTTAATTAATTAATTTAATTAGTTTGTATCAAATCAGACAAAATTGAAATTAACCTATGTTGAATTGGTTCCTACATGTCCATCATGTCAACGAACGACGTCCTTACATAAATTTATTATGGAAATGCACCGGAAAAAACAACAATACCTGACTCAAAATTTAGCTAATTTTCTTAACAGCGAATTTATCTAGCTAGCTTAATAATTTTGGGAGCTAATTAATTTGAAAGTGAAACCAAAGTCAACTTAGCCATTTTCTACACAAAAATCTAACGTATGTCCATTTAGAGTTCACGACTTCTTTAATGAATCCAATATATATAAAACCAAAGGACTTAAAAAAAAGCAAGACTAACAAGTAGAGAGGTGGGTTGGCTGACTCACCACTCACTAATCAAGTTCCTACATAAGACCATCTATATTGGTGGTTTTTCCCCAAGTTTCTCACCAATTAAATAAATCAAAAATAATAAAAATAAATTTATTAGAAGAGGGTGAGAATCGGTTCTCATTTGAGAACCCATGAGAATCTTTTTTTTTCACTCATGAGACACATGTCAATTCTTAAGTGGTTTGAGCTATTTTGTAATAGTTTTAATTTTTCAAAATTTAAAAACTAATTAAAATTATTTAAATATTATTAATTTTTATTTTTTTATAAATTATAAAATAAAATTATCTATCTAACAAAAACTATTATGCTTAAGTTTAAATTATATATTTAGTTATTAAAAATATAATTAAGATAATTTACCATAAATAATTATAATTTTCTCCTATATAAAGGACTCTATTGACAAAGCAAAATGTAGTTCATCTTTCATCTCTAATACTTGTTTCTTTCTTTCTTTGTTCTTTTCTCTTTTTGTACATTTCTCTTTTTTTATTCACTTAATTAGATGATGGATGCCTCAAAGAAATCCAAGAATTCTTCCAAACAACCTATATGCCAAAGGGAGCCAATGAAACTTTGATCAGGCTAATACCAAAGATCCAGAGCCCAAAAAAGGTAGCAGACTATCGTCCTATAGCGCTTTGTAACGTTTTCTACAAGATTATATCCAAGGTCTTAGCTATACGCTTGAAACCAATACTTCCCAAACTGATTTCTAAGAATCTGTCCGTTTTCGTAGCTGGCAGAAATATAACAGACAATGTCCTGCTCTCTCATGAAATGTTACATCATCTAAAGACATCTACAGCCCAGGAAAACACTCCCATGGTTGTTAAAACAGACATAAGCAAGGCTTATGACATATTGGAGTGGCAATTCATCAAAGATGTAATTGAGAAAATGGGGTTCAATGCAAAATGGGTCACTTTGATTATGCAATGCTTAACAACAGTCACATACTAGGTTATAGTGAACGATTCTGTGACAAAAAGATTATGTCCACATCGTGGCCTAAGGCAAGGCGACCCTATATCTCCGTATATCTTCATCCTTAGTAGAGAAGTACTCTCAGGTCTGTGCAAGAAAGCTCAACAAAACAAGATATTGAAAGGAATCAGAGTCTCACGGCAAAGTCCCTATATTAATCACCTATTGTTCGCAGATGATACAATTTTTTTGCTTGAACAAATGATGCCAGTGTAAAGGAACTAAAAATAGTACTTGAGAAATACGAGGAAGCCTCTGGACAAAGCATTAACACGAGCAAATCAGCGATTACCTTCTCTAGGAAAATATCATTACAACAGAAATCTAAAATCCAGACAGAGTTAGGAATACAAAGAAGGAGGGATGGGAAAGTACCTTGGTCTTCCTGAACACTTTGGAAGAAGGAAGAAGGATCTTTTCACCATTATAGTGGACAGAATCAGACAACGAGCATCTTCATGGGCAGCAAAATTCTTATCATCTACGGGGAAGCTTACAATGCTTAAGAGTGTAGTCACAAGTCTCCCAACTTACACCATGTCGTGCTTCAAACTTCCATAGTCACTATGCAAGAGTATTCAATCAGCTCTAATTAGATTTTGGTGGGATGAGAAACCAAACAAAAGAAAGATATATGGATAGCATGGAAGAAACTCACTAAACCAAAGAAGAGAGGAGGACTTGGAATTCGAGAAATCAACCATTTCAATGATGCTCTTTTGGCAAAAATAGCATGGAGAATCTTAATGAAGCCTAAATTACTACTTGCTAGAACACTCTTGGGAAAGTATAGCAAAGGAAAGAGCATACTTACCTATCAAAGAAAAGGCAATATCTCTCATGGATGGAAAGGTATACTGGCTGGTCGAGACCTCCTCAATGAACATCTAGGTTGGGCAATTGGTTCTGGACAATCAATCAATCTATGGAACAACGCATGGATATCCTCGAACCCGGATTCAACCAATAGGACCTCCAACTGCAGAGTCAAAGGACTGGAAAGTCTCTGATCTCTTGCTACCTGATGGTTCAGATTGGGATGTTAAAAAAGTTCAGCAGATACTTCCTATGTATGAGAAGGAAATACGATGTATCAAAATAAGCAAGAAAGGATCACAAGGTCGAATAATTTGGTTGAAACAGGCATCTGGAGTATACTCATCAAAGTCTGGATATTACGCAAAGATGGATCGAATCAAAGAATCCAATATTACAGAGGAAGAGCCAATCTTATGGGACAAACAAGTATGGAATATTAACACTTACCCTAAGATTAAAATTTTGCTCTAGAAGATATTGGCAGGAGCTCTTCCTGTGAATGCAAATATTGCAGTTTGAATCCTGGAAATAGATCCAAAGTGTGTCAGATGTGGAGAATTGGAAACCGAAGCACACCTATTCTTCCACTGTGATTTTGCGAGTCAGGTTTGGAAGAAAGCACCATTATTGCTAGAACCTAACTCATTTCAAGACTTGAATTTCAATGAAGCCTGGAAGACTACAAATCACCTCAAATCGCTTCCTCCAACGGGTTTGGGGGAGACACAACTTGGACCTTGGCTCATCTGGAAGGCTAGAAACAACAAAATCTTCAACAAGAGGATTTTCTCTGCAATGGATACCATCACGAAATTGATTCAGGAAGCAAAGGAATAGGCGAAATCCCAAGAGCAAGGCATCAAATTAGCGAAAGTGACAAGAGAAAAGATCGATTCAATACCTGAGGCAGAAACCTTTTGCTATACGGATGCGACTTGGAGGCAAATCGATCTAACTGCAGGTCTGAGATGGCAACAAGAGAAGGAGAACAAATCAATAGTAACCAAAGTACCGTCTCCTTCGTAGCATCTCCATTGATAACGGAAGCACTAGCTGTGAGAGAAGCTATGAAAGAAGTCATAAATCTAGAGTACAGACACTTATCGATCTGCTCTGATTCGGCGAACCTAATCCAGATTTTGAAGTCAAGATTAACACCTTCAGAGGTGCATGGGATCACCTCCGATATCATCTCCGTTTCTAACGACTTCAGCTTTATTTCCTTTAAATTTATTTCGAGATTTGAGAACATGTTAGCAGATTCACTTGCAAAACTCTCTTTAATTGCTACTTCAACCACTTTAGTTGGTTAAATTTAATGAAGAAGATGATTGACGAAAAAAAAAGATGATGGATTCAAATAATCCACTTTATTACTCTACAAATTTCATGGATCTTCTCAAATACTCAATAAGAAGGGAATACTACAAATAATTTTCCTCTTGATTTAACCCTAAACCAACCAAAGATACCGTCCGTATAAGTGCATGGCTAAATACTAGCAAGTATATATCCAAAGTGGGCGATATTTATCCAATCAATCCAACTCCCTCAAGATCCTATAGCAACATTATTTGCTCAACATCAAGAAGCAGTTCGAAAAGATGTCGAGTGTGCATTTGGAGTCTTGCAAGCTCGATTTGCAATAATAAAGAATCCAACTCTTGTTTGGGACAAGAAGAAAATAGGAAAGATAATGCGAGCATGCATAATCCTACACAATATGATAGTGGAAGACGAACGAGATAATTACACTCAGTATGATGTATCAGAATTTCAATAAGTCAAAGAAAATGGAAGTGCAAAAGTGGATTTTACATATTCTACAGATTTACCTCCTAATCTAGGCACCATTCTCAGTGATCGACTTAAATTTCGTGATGTAGGTATACACCAACAATTAAAAGTTGATTTGGTTGAGCATATATGACAAAAGTTTGGGCCAAGAGAAGAGTAGAGCTAATTAGTTTTATATTTAATCTGATTTTATATGTTATATATCTATGCTTTGTAATGTTTTAAGTACTATTTTTATGAGTTTACGTATTATAATTTTATTTTTAGTTATAAGAGATATTGTACTATCATAATTATCGGTTCCATTATTGTTTTAATTATTGTTATTATAAATTATATAATTGCATTAATAATTAATAAACAGAAAAATAATATTAAATAAAAACTTTTAAATTCACTATAAAATACTTTTTAAAAGAGAGTATTTTCAAAATATCCTGAATGTTTCCGAAATTGTATAAACTACCCTCTATGTTTGTTGTTATGAAAAATACCCTGGGGTAGATGTGTATTGACGATTCTACCCCTTGTGTATTTGACAGCAAAATTCGTACAAATGGCTGCCCGATTTCTACCTTTTTTCTCCGTCAGTGACCGAAGACTTCAACAGTCTATTTCTCCATCAAATCTTCAGTAAATTTGTAGCCAAAAGTGTTCTTCAATTAATCAAGTCAATTGAGTTAGGGAATAGGGTAAATTGGTGAGAACAAGACAAAATCCATCAGAAGATAAACTGGCGCCATGGAGACCGGCGAGAAAAGGTAATTTGTTCTTTTATAATTTCTGATTTTCGGTTGGAATACATGCATGTCGCCGGTTATTTAATGGATTCCTTAGTAGGTATTAGATTTGTTTATATAAATGGTTAAACTGTTAATAAGAACCTGAAAAATGTTTGGAGTCTGAACGGTGAAAGTTGGTGAAGGACATGGACAAAAATGGGTAAAAGGATATAGACAAGATTCTCACAACTGTATTTGTTATTGAATTTTGCAGCAAGCGCAAGCTGAGAGTAGAATCAAAGTAGAAGTCAAGGGTCGAAACGATAAGTATCATCCCTGATAAGCTACCAAGAAGGTTGATCGTTGAAGGAAGATACCCTGCAAAAGGGAGAATAAATGCGTACTCAAAGCTTGAGTACATCCTAGACATAGCCGAGATTTTTGCTAGGAGCAAGGAGTTGACATATCTAAAAAACTCTGCATTTGGTTACTTGTTTAACTTGCCGATGCAGAGATGTGCAATTTCAGGGAGACTTTTCCACAGTCTGCTGTGTAGGGCACTAGTGACTGCAAAGAAGCATGAGATTTGGTTTGTATTTGGCGGACAACCACTGAGATTCTCACTGAGAGAATTTGGCATATTGACAAAGTTGAACTGCAATCGTTTCCCTGACACTAAGACAGTGGTTGCACAACAAACTCCAGCAAAGGGTAGTTTGCGGTATTGGGACACGCTATTCGGTGAAAGGGGTGATATAAAAATAGAAGATATTGTGAAGTGGTTGAAGAAGGACGCTAGATTTCCTAAAAGGGAAAGGATGTCAAGAGACAAAGCTTTGAGACTTGCTCTTTTAGTTATCGTGGAAGGTGTTTTAATATGCAGAACCCCAGTGGTGAGATCAACGATTGAAGTAGTTGAGATGGTCAAAGACTAGGAGCAGTTTGAAAGGTACCCATGGGGCAGAGAGTCTTTCCTACCGACTATTAGAATGATACAAATAGGAAAGCAAGTACTAATAGAGAGTGCAATGATCAGAAAGCTGCAGCAATCACACTCATCAGCACACGGATTCCCAATTGCACTTCAACTTCTAACCCTCGAGTGCATACCTATGCTAGCTAGTTTATTGCCGTCTAAAAGCGGTGACTGTTCTTTCGCCGACTCCAATTTGCAGAGATGGGGTACGTTGAAATCACTACATAATGCAAATATCCTGGAGGTCGAAATGAGTGAAGAGGTAGTTTTTCCATAATTAATTTGTTTACGTCATAACAGTGTGGTTTTCATTTATTTATATAATGTTCTTACAAAACAGTGTGGTCTTCGTGGCAGCTTGAAGTCATGTGTATACTACCAGGGAATACTCTAGATGATGTCTCGTGGGAAGATGAAGTAGATGACCCAAGAGTTGCTTATCTATTGAGCTTACTCGAAACTGATTTGAAGTTTACAAATGACTACTGGTTAGGTGGTTACGAAGGGGAGGAAGAACTAGAAACAAAAATGGCCAAGAAGAAAACCAAAGTTGTTGGTCAAAAGGGGAAAGAAAAAAGAATAGAAGAAGAAATAGGTAGTACGCAACATATGAAAGAAAATGCATGTGGTGATGAGATAACCCATATTGCGAAACAACAAGTCTGAGAAAGTTTATGTGACTATAAGAAGGAACTACTAGAGGAAGTTGGCGACTACGTAAAGGATTTTGGAAGAAAATGGTGTAATACGAGGTGGTAGTTTTAGGAGCAGAGAGACGTCTTTTAAAGAAGCGCAACAAGAGGGGACTATAAGGGAAGATGTCTGGGCAGGTGTGAATGAAATCATAACCAGCTTGGACAATAACCAGTGTGTAAGTACTGTATGATTTTAATAAATTAAAAGGGAGAAAATGATGATGGATGTATATATATTCTAAACAAGATACAAAGGGAGAAATGGAACTGAAGACAGACGCAGAAGATGTTCAATATGATGATAAGGTAGACACATTTAAGAGTAATTTTGCAAATATAATAACTAAGAATTATAATTATGGACATGTTGATGAAGATAATGTTAGTGTGGACAATGACAAGAGGGGAGATTGTGATGTTGATAAGATCTGTGAAGAAAAAAAAAGGAAACAACGACTTAATGGACAAGGAGAAAGAGAATAAAAAGGAAGTAATAGACAATGACGGGTTGAATAATGGACAACTCATCGTCGAGAGACAAGAAACTAGAGAAGATGTGGAGGTATTGGTAACGTGATGTGTTATTGTAGTTATGGTTTATAATATAGTTTGCTCAAATACTATTTGTTTGCAGGGTAATCAGATAGAAATCAGCGGGGAGGAACAGCAACCTGAAAGTAACCACAAATCAGAAGAATCAAATACACAAGTAGGAGTAATATAAAAAAAATGGATGTGAGTGTGGTAATGTCTTAATATGTTAAAACTTAATAAGATAGTCTGTTATCAAAAAGAGCAGCGAATGTTTTGATGTAGGTGGTAGAACAAGCTGAGAAATCCAATAGGGGGAGGGATGAAGTGGAATATGGTTATCATCTGAGATCAAAGAGGACTAGAATTCCTCCAAATAGATATGGGACATCAGGTGAGAAGCCAACAAAAGAGAAAGGGGGTAAAGGAAAAAGGCAAAAAGAATGTGGAGAGAAGAAACTTAGGGCTGAAGCTCGGAACAAATTGAAGAAGGCACTTGTGAAACAGATGGGAGGTCACGAGTAAGTAATAATTAAACACAAATAACTAAACTAAAATACAGAAACTGACTGACAGGTACTCCTTAGGCGACTTATCATTGATGGCCAAGAAGTGAACAAAGGATTCATAACCACTATTTACACACCTCAGAAGTGGATTGAAACTCACGTAAGACGCAGAAACTCATATTATGATTGATTTCCATGATACATTACAAAGTAATATTAAGAATGGTGTGACCCAATAAACTTTACAGCACATGGAAGCTCTACTAAATATGGTATGGAAAAGGATAGGCGATAAGTTGGTGCAACATCGAGTGTCAATTACTGACGCATGGCTCACAGTTATGATAATTGAGGATTGGGGTAGATTGAGCAAATCAAAAAAAAAGAGGGGAAGAATTCATGGAACAAGGTAGTAAGTAATTGCATGAATGGTAATGTACCTAATAAGCCTCAGAGGTTAGAGTGGTTTGTGGATGTTGACGTCGTGTTAGCTCCCATGAATTGGGACAAGAATCACTGGGTAGTGCTGGCTATACTCTTAAAGGATGGAGTTATCGAGGTGTTGGATCCTATGGTCGATTTAAACTCGGAAAGGGAAGTGATGAAATACATGAATCCAATACTCACATGGTTGCCAGTAGCTATAAAGGATATATGTGGAGCAAAGCATGTGGACATAACATTGCCAAGCAAGTTTGAGGTAGTAAGGGATGGGGATCGTTCACAAATGATCGAGCTGGAGATTGTGGACCACTAGCTGTGAAGTTCATGGAATTATATGGACAAGGGATAAGTTGTGGAGGGATAACTGAAGACATGGTAGATGATATCCGCTTGAACTATGCTATAAATGTGTTTGAGGACAATATCGAACCTCTAATTGTAACAATTGATGCATTGTGAGATAAATGGTTGATGTATGTTGTATTTGACACTATGGATGGTACTGAGGAAATTATGTGTCTTTAGTTTCGTGTTCAACGTTCGAACATTGTTGTAATGAAATGGTCCTATTGACTATGGGATACATATTGTCTACATCGACAAATTAAGAACGTAGTATGTCTATATGGTATCTTGTCTATATAGACTAATTTGATCATAGTACGTCTATGTGATATATCTTGCCTATTTGGAAAAATTATGTCTATAAGATACATTTCGTGATCATTTGATAATTTAGTGTTCACAGCCATTATTAGACAAATTAGAATTATGTAAGGAACAATAGATGTCATTGCTAATATTTTAGGCACTTTTTCCTTCTGTCATAGGCTTCATAGGCCTCATAGTCTTCTCACATAATTATTACTAATTGAACACTAAAAAAAGAAAAAAGTAGAATAATATTGACATCAGTAAAAGTTGTGGTGGTGTGGTGGGAATCAAGGGTTAGTACATGACACGAATATATATATACATATGCATGTTTACAATTTTTATCATCAACACCGCCAAAGTTCACAGAAAAATAAAATGTCAATTCTTAGTCAATTTTCGTTGTTTAATTTACCTACCCCTCTATTGTTGACTATTGTCAAAAAGATTTGTGATTCTGGACTTCAAGAGTTGGGATCTTTGCTTGTGTCATCAAGGCAGGGCTTGGTGTTGGCAATAAACGGACTTGTTCTTAGATCTGCGTCTGTAGTCATGTTTGAAAGAAATCCAGCTCTTGTGAACTTGGAATCACCATACCGATTTATATTTCGAAAATGCTTTGAACCGGGAAACATGCGAGAAAATTACCTTGAGAGCTTACGCCTTGTAGCAAAAGAAGGCATGATAGAAGAAGGGTGTAGGCGAATTCAAGAGATAGAACCACACAATCCCGAAAGGATATTCACGCTTGGTATGTTCCACATAGCATGCGGAAATTTCGATTTGGGGTTTAAATTCATGTCAGGGTTTCTGAAAGCAGCGCCAACAAGAGAGTATGCTATGGCTGTAGGCGATGAGGTGATTCGCAAAATGAAATTGATTGGACCAATTTTCGTGAGGCGTTACTCTATTTTGTGGGAGCATTTCCGGCCACCAAATTGTCGAGGAATCGGGTGCGCTAGGGACAAGAAATATGCACAGTGTTTTATTTGGTGGAGGTCAATATTGTTTATTTCAATGTTTGCCGCATAGAGTTTTGTCTACGTCTACATGTCGGTCTAGTATGAATTTATCAAGTATGTCTTTGTCTATGAAATATTTTGAACTCGTCCATTAGTATGTCTAAGACATGTTTGTTGTGAATTTTCTGTATTTACGTATGTATTTACGTATGGTTTTTCTACATCATCTTTACCAACACGCTAAAAATAGATAGTAGAATCTCGTATGGAAGATTGAGTAAAGAAATATTTGAAGTCATTTTGAGAATGTTGTTTCCAGAAGTAGGAAGAGGAGAAAGTGAGAATAAAGGAGAAAGTAGTTCAGATGTAACCGGCTAATAGAATAGGACAATAAGAAAGTTTAGAAAAGTGTAAACAAGATGTAGACATTAATGCTGACATCCTACTCAAGAACCTATCACTGTGAAGGGACAGGTTACAAAAGGAAGAGAACCTATCCCACTCAAGAAGCCTACAAAAGGCGTAATTAATATGGCAGAGAAACAGGTTACTATATGTGATTAGACAAATGAAATAAAAAGAAGAGACATCAGGAATAAAAACAAGTGAGATAAAAAGAAAAAGAATGATGTACTTTTTACGTAGCGCAAACCTCTAGAATACTATTAACAATAAAAAAACAAATGATTAAGAGGTGTATTCCACTACATGGACGCTTAGTCAGTACATGGGCAATTAGTCAATGAATTATAGGGTTCATTAAAAATACTCTCTTTAATATTTATGTCTATGTGACATATCTTGTCTACATGGACAAATCGGTCGATATTAGTTTTCTATATTGGATACGAATTTACGTAATATATAAATNTCTAAATGGACAAACTATGAGCATAGTATGTGACATAGTATGCTTAGTCAATGTATTATACACTTGATAATAATTTGACAATATGTACATTAGTTGTCCATTTTAATATTTATGTCTCTGTGATATATCTTGTTTATATGGATAAATGATGAGCATACTATGTCTATGTGACATATCTGGTCTATATGGACTAT
>OVBA01003128.1:911-29800 GCA_900406435.1 Lepidium aucheri | reverse complement strand
AATTTATTTTAATTTATTATAATTTATTACAATTTATTATAATTTATTTTATTTTTTTTTGAATTTTTTTTAAATAAAATTTATTTGACCGTACACGTGTCACGTGTTCAGCCATACATGTGTCACGTTAACGGTTGACTAACGGAGTTAACGGTCAACATTGATTTTGGCCGAAAAATAATAGTTCGTGTATGAAATTTACAATTTTTATTAATAAAGTTTGGTTTAAATATGACACACAAATTCGTGTATAAATTAGCATGACATCAAAAATTTGTGTAGGTTTCGACTGTTTTCCCGTTTGATCTACTATAGATTAAAAATATTGAGTTCTAAACTCTTTAAGTAAGTTATCTCATAGTCACCAATCTTATTAAAATATATTCTATACAAATAACAATATTTTGAAAAAAAAGGAAAAACTTTGTCTCTTTCTTTTTCTGCTCTTTGATTTCTATGTAAACCCTTGTTTTAGCCCACCGTTTGTTCTCATAGTCAGAGACATCTCGCTCCGGTAACCTCTTGACTCACTTCCCATTCTTGACCTTTCCCTCACCCATTCCCCCCTTCCACCACCATCGGCCTCTTGAAACCAACTATTGTTGCTCCTAAAGCTACAGATGTTTCTAGTTCCTCTTCAAAGAGCCCAGCAGATCCCTTACACACTTTTACTGTCAAGAAACAAGACAACACTATCTTTATAACTTCACATGATCTTAAAGGAAAAGCTTCACGGGGCAAAAAACAAAACACTAAACCGGTGGGAACAGTTGTTCCACAGGTTGCTATTGCTGAGACGCAACAAAACTTATATACTACTATGGTAACAAACCCAGCTCCCTCTCACGAAGCCATAAAACCTTACGAGTGATGCTGTCACAGCTGCATTAAACGGAATACCAGTCAACCAAATCCACCTCCTAATCTCTCATAGTAGACTGATACTTCAACCAATCCTCCACTTTCCTGCAAACCCTCCTCCCATTCTTGGCCTTCCAAAGTCAGTGAAGACACATATAAATCTCTTAAAAGGCTAGCCCCAATTTCAGTTTCACTAGAAGGTACACCAAGAGTTACCATCCCAGACTCTATTTTTAAGAAAGGAGTTGAGCTTCATAAGGACTTCATTGTTGGTGTGTTCATGGGTAAAACGCCCTCCTACTCTCATATCCAAAGTGTTCTGTCTCACATCTGGGGCAGAGGACACAAGGTAGAATTCCATCTGAAATCGGCTCAGCGGACTATGATGGTGCGAATACCTAATGCTCTAACTAGACTCAAGATAGTCAAACAGGAAATCCGGTACATTGGAACCATAATATTTTTATGTTGCATAATGAACGCCTGACCTAGCCATTAAACCACCTTCGCAAACTTCCATACCCCTATGGGCTCATATCCGAGGCCTTTCCCTTAATCTATTCTATCAGCAGGGACTCAACTTTGTTGCAGGGCTATTTGGAGAACTTGTGGAAACTGATGATTCTACTATTAGATTGAGCAATCTTGATGTTGCACACGTCAAAGTTAGAGTGGACTGTACCAAAACATTGCCATCAAAAATGGAATTTCAGAGGGAAGATGGTTCCTAAGCTCTTTGTTCGTAAGCTACGCATGGACTCCCCCAATGTGTACCATTTGTAAAGAAATGGGCCACCTCCACTCCTGCTGTCCACCCACAAAATGGGCACCTGTAAAAACAAAAACAGTGCAATCAGACCATGAAATCCATCACAGCCAACTATAGAAACCCAAAAAAACACATCAGCTTTTGCTGTCCTAACTTTGCCTCAGGCTAACTCTCATATTTGGTCCGTACCGGCACAAGGCAAGCCTGATGACTATATTACCAGTCCTAAAAAAAGTTGCTATACCACCAGAAAATGCCATTGGTTTTCCTACCTCATCATCTACTCCGTCCAACCTTATAGTATCCCAAATTATCGATCTTCTTGTCCTTCCTGCCCAACCTCCACCCAACACATCAAAAAAGCGTCCACTATTTGACCCCATGCAAGAAGAGTCTTTGATTCCTGCCATTTCTCCCACTAAATCACCTACCCATGAGACCAACTCCCCCTCTCTAATGGATGTATCTTCCCCTCTCATCCTAAACAAACCTCTTTTTACCGCCTTAATTTTAGCTAATGCTAATCTTACTCCAGTAAAGGGTCATCCCCTGCCTCCAGGGATGCCCCAATGCTAACCTCCTTTATGTCTATAAACACTTTTTTTTTGGAATGTTGGAGGTATAAGCAACTCTAACAAGCACCAGTCTTTTATTAACTGGCGGTTATCTAATAATATATTTTTGGAGCTCTACTAGAAACCCACATCAAAGAATCTCAAATGAGTAATATTATGGATCGGTTACGCAATTAATGGTACTTTACCTCTAATCACTTGGAGGATGACGATGGCAGAATCATTATAATTTGGAAAGGTCCATTCTCGTTGACTATACTTCACAAAACTGAACAGCTGATGACCTGTAAAATATCTCATCCAGGATGCTCTCCAATCATATATACATCAGTCTATGCCAGGAATACTGCAGCTAAAAAGGTCCAACTATGGGAAGACCTTAGACAATCTCATTCTCAACATGATATAGCTGGCCAACCATGGATTCTTGGAGGTGACTTTAATGAGATACTACACCCAACAGAGCATTCTTCACCAGACCTAAATTCCTTCACCTCTCCCATGATCGAATTTAAGTCTTGCCTTGATGCCTTGGAAGTTAGGGATATGAGATTCCAAGGGCCGCCATTCAACTGGTCAAACAAAAACCCTCTCAACCTAGTTGCAAAGAAGCTAGACAGAGTCCTTATAAACGAGCATTGGCTTGTATCTTACCCTACCAGCCTCACCTCTTTTCAAGGTCCTAAATTTTCTAACCACTGTTCGGCACTACTTTCCTTCTCATCCTCTGCAGCCCCAGTTGGCACTAAGCCTTTCAAGTTTTTCAACTTCCTAAAATCCCACCCAGACTTCTTACCCATGGTTTCGGCTACTTGGATTCACTCTGAAACTGAGGATTATTCTCTAAACACTCTGAGCTTTAAGCAGAAGCAACTGAAAAGAGAACTGAAATCATTAAACAAAAACAACCTCTCAGAGATACAAAAGAGAGTTAGTGAGGCTAACAGTTTGGTAAAAAATGTGCAGGTTTAGGGGTTACAACACCAGAACCGAAGCAACTTCGAACGAGAACAAGACTGTATTGAGAAACTATCAAAGCTAAAAGAGATTGAGGGGTCGTACCTCCGAAAAAAATCTCAGATTAACTGGCTAGCATTGGTGACCAAAATTCAAGCTTTTTCCATAAAACTACAGCAGCCCGAAATGCGTTTAATGCAATCCACTCTCTGGAAAACATAAATGGGGTTGTGGCTGTCATGACAGATCATATGGGTCATCTTGACGTCAGTCATTTTAGATATATTTTCGGTACCTAGACACTCCCGAGAACTCTCTCAGTGGAAGACATTGCCCGCCCTACACTGTATAAATTATCTGCCCAAGAAAGGATTACTGCATCAACTAGGCCACTACGAGTGGAGATAAAAAAGACTACGTTCAAACTTAATCATAACAAAAGCCCTGGACCTGATGGTTATACCTCTGGGTTCTACATGGCAGCATGGGAGGCGATTGGAGAGGAAGTAACATATGCCATTTCAAAGTTTTTCACTCACTCATTCATGCCTGCAGCAACAAAAGCGACAATCCTTACTCTTATCCTAAAATTTACATGAGCTACAATCATCAAAGACTACAGACCTATATCTTGTTCCAATACCCTCTACAAATTCATATTTAAACTCCTTGTTGCTAGAGTAAAACCCTACCTTCCAAAGATTATCCTCCCTAATCAATCTGCGTTTATCAAAGGAAGACAACTGCTTGAAAACTGTCTCCTAGCTTCAGACATTGTTAATGGATATCACTTAAACAAGGGCCAGCCTTGTATCACCATAATGATTGACATAGCAAAAGCATTCGATTCAGTACACTAGGAATTCCTACTTTTCTATCTACAAGCTCACGATCTCCCTGCACAATTCATCAATTGGATTAATCAATGTGTCTCCTCTACATCTTACTCAGTTGGTATCAATGGTTCTCTTCATGGGTTTTTCAATGGAAATAAAGGTCTTAGGCAAGGTGATCCGCTATCATCCTACCTTTTTGGGATTGTTATGAATTACATGTCTCACATGCTATATTCTGCTGCAGCTCAGGGAAGATTTGGGTATCATCCAAAATGTAAACAAGCCCATCTCACCCATTTGTGTTTTGCAGACGATCTGTTGATCGTCTCAAATGGCCAAGACACCTCTATTCTGGAAATCCTTTTAATCCTCAATGAATTTCAAAGCCTGTCCGGACTTGCTATGAGCCCTGCCAAATCATGATTTTTCCCATCCAGCTTACCCGCTACAGGATTAGATCACATCGCATCAATCTCAAAAAACCCCCAAGGAACTCTACCTATAAGATATTTGGGTTTGCCTATGTACTCTAAAAAATTATCAATTCTTAACTATGAACCATTGCTACAGAAGATTAAATCAAAGTTTGAATCGTGGATGACAAAATACCTATCACTTGTAGGCAGACTTCAGCTCCTCAACTCAGTGATCTCGGGAATCATCAACTTTTGGTTCTCAGCCTTCATTATACCTAAGAAATGCATTAACCTGATTAATTCAATGTGGAGTGATTCCTTTAGAAAGGGAATTTAGAAGGCAAACATTATGCTAAAGTAGCTTGGGAGAATGTGTCAAAAAATAAAGAATTCAGAGCGATAGGCTTGAGGAACTTAATGATTTGGAACAAGACAATTGCACTGACGCTTCTCTAAATGTTATTTTTCAGAAAGGAATCCATTTGGGTGGCTTGGATTTGTCTATATGAAGATATAGAGATTTCCCTTAGCAAATGGACATTGGGATTTGGTCTAGTGATTAACCTATTTAACAGTTCTCCACAGACTAGTAGATCCTAAAATAATCGAACAGTAAAAATTTGTATCATCAGAGTTATCAGTAAGAAAAAGATGTAGAAATCTGGTAAAAAAAGAAGAGTTATCAAAATCATTTTGCAAAACCTCAAAACGTCCATGAAATATGGTCTGTGTTTGTGGTGGGATTAGCACTTGTGTTATTTGATTATGAATATGTTTGTATTACAACAAGGGTTGGATTACTCACTTTTGAGGATGACATATAAGATGAACAGAGTGATATATTAGAGAGAGTTATATATATTTTTTGTCCTCTGCTCGGCGTGAATGGATAACTATTTATAGGGAATCTTCTGAACATTCTTTTTTTTCCGCCAAGGTTGTCATTATGACTTGCAGCGTGTGGGCCCACCACTTGCTCAATACTTCCCTGAGGCATATTCCCTAGGTTCCTGATTGGTTGGGCATCTTTTTGGCATTAAACGTTGGCTGCACAGCTTACTATCAGCATTTAATGCTTGGTGCACGACTTCTCCTTGGTAATGATTAGATGTTGTCACATCGGTTCAACCATACACATTTTGACCTACCTAGTACGTGTATGAATTTCGTTTTCAGGCTGCGCACCATTGTTTCTCCACGTGTTGAGTCGTCTAGGTATGCCGTGGACACGCTCGAAGCCTGCGATGTGTGGCTTTAGTATGCGTTGAGTGGGCCTGTCAAAACCATATGGACCAAACTCGGGGTGAGGTCCACCTCCAACAGTCTGTATAAATTGGAATTGATTTTGTGTAGGTTAGTCTATATTAGGTCTTGTCGGGTTTGATTCAATGAAATCTGGTCTAGAAATTTTTTGAAAAATTGTAAATTGGTTCCTTAAATTACAATTTTTTTTCCAGGTAGAACTATAAAATATGTATTAGGTACTATTTCGTATAGGAAATACTTTTTTTGATAAGAATGTTAATATTCATTAGAATGAAAATTGGTAGGGATTAACCTACAAGATTGGTTACATGTCAAAAAAAGAATAAAAAACATGTAAACAATGAAAAATCGGTCCAACAACAAGAAAAGCGGAGGCTTTTAAAGTCGAAGAAGCGATATCACAAATGTTGGGGAGAAACAAATAGCTTACAAAAAAAGGGAATCGGAAAGCAAAACCAAAGTGAAAGAAATTTGTTCACCAAAGATCCTAGAGCATGGGCCATCAACGACATAATAGCAAGAGCTGCTACACTATCACCATCTGTGATGAATTAGCGAGACTAAAGGTATTATTCATGAGCTATCCTAGGAAAGAACCAATCGCACCACAAAAACAAAAGCGAAGCTCTGACTTACAAGCTCATCCTCGAGGTCGGCCAAAACAAAGGTCCACAATACGAATCAGGGTCATACTAGACACTCCGAACACCTAGACTCTGAGCCCAAAAACCTAACCCAACCAAGCTAAAACACCCGCACAACTAAGCTAGCCTCTAAATGAACACAACGGAACGCAAAAGGAACCAAAAAACCCTTGACTGAACTAATAAATCCAATGAGCAAAGGGGACAACAACCTAGAGAGAAACCGTCCTCGAGCTTTGCCTAGGAAGAGCCCCAGAGCTAAAAGGAGAAGGAACCACAAATCAAATCCAAAAACTGGTGAATCCTTACCGATGAGAAACAACGACGAGATCTACTCTCTATCGTGTTGATGAGGTAGTCCACAAGGGAACATAGCCACCGATGAGAAGCCATAAGTCAGCGAAGGAAATCCGAACCAGAGCAAAGATTGTCGGATACCTAGGCTGAGAGAGAAAAGCTCTCTAAGCATTCGTCGACAAAACGACAGAGAAGGCTAGCCAAAGAATAGCCCTTAACTGTGCAGACCCTTTTCCTGCGGTGGTGAAAAGCAACGACTGCCAAAAAAGTAAATTGAAGACTTTTTAAATTGCATGCAAGAGAAAAGACATAAAAGAAGAGAAAAAGAAAAATATTCGAATGTTTTGTTCCACTGTTATCTACGTATAGAAAATACTTTTATTTATTAGTTTCTATGCACAGTCACATAGAAATATAGTGTTCAATAGTTTCTGCTGCTAATCAAAAAATTTCTTTCTTTTTTTAAATTACAAATACTTTCGTGACCAAATTTTCAAATATTTATTTAACCTTACATACAATTAACAAGGTACATAAAACAAACAATCTAAATAGGATAATAATTTGTTAATTTAGTAATCTGTTTCTATTCAGCATTTGGTTCTAGCAATAATGTCTCACCCACTTCATAAGAATCTGTGACTGATAGAACAGAACTCAACTTGTTCCTTGTTTTAGTTTAAAAAGTGTTTGAAAATTCAAAAGACATGTCTGCATGGATTTTCACCTTTCTACAAGATAATGCCAAGAAGACGGCACGGACTTTTCAAGAAAAGTAACACATATAATTTTATTTTTCTCAGAATTTTCACTTTCTTCATATCTAAATATTATATAATAATTTACTAAAAAAATGATAAACAGTTACATAAAAAAAGCTAATTTTTTCTCTTTTTTTCCATTTGGAAGTACTAAAAATACGAAATTCCAGTACACAATAACTCTATGTTTGGATATTTGAAGATCATAAATACATATCTTTTGTTAATATTGTTGAAGATGGACCTCACTTAAAATATTCGGTCTCATTTGATTTTGATAGACCCATGAAACTACTATATCGACATGACATAGGGTGAGTAAACACTTAGCCGGATCTAATAATCATAGATCATCTCATCTTCGGTCAGAATTAGTGCGAGTTTGTACTGACGTTACAACCCATTCGGCATATGACACGTACAAGAGGTATTCCTCATCGGCACTCTGCAACGCATACAATGTATCGACGTGACACCACCAACTCAGTAGGTAGTCGTAACCGTTCAGTATGAATTTAATGCTGGCAGAGAGGTAGTCTAACAACCCAATAGTTCGACGCCCATGTCCAAAGTAATGATATCCTAGTCAAGAGCCTGCAGGCTACGACCATAGATCATCATGACCGGTGCAATAGGTCAATGAATTTTCCCTACATAGAGGGATGTTGGGCACGCCGAGCAGGGAATCAAACACTACTTTCTCTCTCTATAACTCAAAGCTTTGTTGTCATATTTGTCATCCAAACCGAGAATCCAAACTTATTCTTGTAAACTCTATTCTACTTTGATCAATAAATGTTTTGCTAATCTCACCACAAAGAGTTGGCGCTGTCTGTGGGGACAAAGATTACTCTCAACTCAATGGCAAACATGATCAACCGAGCTTCACAAATGTAAATGACGAGCCATACCAAGCCTCCGGCGGCTCTGCTAAAGAACTCGCTAATGACTCCATAATAGCAAGGCGCTGCACTTGGGACAGCAGATCTTTAAACCCTGGACATCCCAAAAGGACTGCGGCAGACCGCGCTGCTCCCAACCACGACACGAAAGAAGGCAGACCTAATCCCCTCCAGCTCATCCTCAACCATATCGAGCTGATGGGCAAGAAAACATCTGCACGTTTGGAAGCACTAGTCGCCACACAAGCTATTTGCCAAGAATAGATAGCTGGACTTTAGACAGAACAGACGTCGGTCATGCTAAAGCAAACCTTATTTGGAGACTCGTTTGCATTGCATGTTGTGTCGATGAGCCTTCTTGCAAGTTGCATCAAGCAACCATTTCGGCTCTAGAAATAGATCTCGTACATGCTCAGACGCAAAACACGCCGTTCACGTGCTGCGTCTCAAACACTCCCATCATCATCAACACAAAGATTCGATGTTTGACGTATAAAGCAATGACGAATCCAAGGAACTTCTTCAAATCCTTCACTATAGCCACGGGGAGGACGAGATTTACTCTACAATAAAGAGACGCCAGATTGTGCCTACTCTTCGTTCAGCACCTCGATGGCAACGCATTGGGTGGTTTACCAAGCTCAAGCCATAATCGATCGACAGCTTTGATCAGCTCACCGAGGCCTTTCTGAAACACTACTTGATGCATATTAGGAAAAAAAGTTCCATCACGATCCTCCAGGCTGTCCAGGAGGGACCAGACGAGCCACTCTAAACCTTCCCCAACAAGTTCCAAGACGTGGCTGCAGGCGTGTCTATGACTAACAAGAACACGGTCGAGCTGCAGAGGACCGCAATCTAGCACAAGGATGAGTTTGTTAAGAGGGATTTAAAGATGCCTAAGCTGATTTCCCTAGAAGACGTGATGCATAGAGTACTCATACACGCAGAGACAGAAGAAGAGAAGGTGGCAAAGCAAAGCGGTACGCGGTGATAATGGGTAAGATAGTGTACAGACCCCCTCAGAGCACGACTGTTGAGGCACATGTCAAGTTACAACAGCATATGCACAAAGAATATAGAAAAAAAAATGTCCTTCATGGTTGTAAAGGAAGATAAGAAGGGAAACTAGCAGTATACACGTCAAACTGTAGACCCAAGCGGTGGAATAAAAAATAGCATCGCCCCGGAAGCCAGACCGAGAAGATGATCTATTATGAGTTCCACCGGAGTACCACGAACTCCACGGAAAGGTGTCATAACTTGAAGGTGTTCCTCCTGGAAAAGTTCTAGCAAGACATAATGCTAGGCTAAGAAGAGGCTGCGGTCACGGCGGCGGTAGTAGCATCATCTCCTCAGAATTTCTTGATAATTGTGGTAATTGAGACCACACCATGTGACCCCAAAACACATCACAGGTGAAGCGCAAGGGACCGCACATGCACTCCCCAGACCACCCAAGAAACTGCACGCTGGAATCGGTAATCACCCACCGGTAGAAGAAAGGGTCAAGATGATTATGGGATGACTAATAACGTTAACGATTCCGTCAGATCCATAAAAAACCACAAGAAAATGGTCTAGGCAGTGGATTACCCGCCAGTAGAGACTTCTGCTACTGATTAATGCTTCAAGATTATAAATGGAATAGATGCCAAACAAGCCCCGGACAATGATGATGTCTTCTTTTCCGAGGAAAACGCGGATTGTCTCGACTAACCCCATAACAATCCACTTGGGGTCGAAATACAAATAGCCGATTACGAGTTCGCCTGTATCCTAATTGACACCAGAAGTTCTGTCAACCAGATATTCAAAGGGGCCTTGGATAAGATGAACCTCAAGGACTTTGGAGTGAAGCCTGCTCACCCGCTCACCGCCTTCAATGGGAAGTTCACAAGACAACGCAGTGGGTACAGTTCAGTGTCATGAATGTAGTGGGTACGGTTTGACATTGACCCTACCATTTTGGAACAATGCGTCAGGATAGGGGCAAAACTCAATCTAGAAATTTCTGCTAAGCTTGAAAAGTTCCTTGACGAGAATGTCGCTACGTTCGCCTTAAGCACCGATGATATATTAGATATCAACCAAATATTGTATACCACAGACTCAACATCGATCCCACCTTCTGTCCAATCAAGTAAGAGCAGTGCAAGATAGGAGCTGAGCGAATACAAGTGATAAATGACGAGGTCGATAGACTCTTATAAGCCGGATTGATCACAAAAGTAACGGCCAGGGGACGTCTCTCCTTTATGGATGTCTTCTTCGGCGATAACCAAATCAAGATGAGCTATACAGATCAGGAGAAAACTGCCTTCATCACGGCCAGGGGGATGTACTGTTACAAAGTAATGCCATTCAGCCTCAGAAATGCCAAGGCCACCTATTAGCGCCTCGTCAATAAGATATTTTCCAGACAACTTGGGAAAACTGTGTAGGTCTACATCGATGATATGCTCGTCAAGTCTACTAGCGCAAGCGAGCATGTCGTGAACCTCAGGGAATGCTTCCACATCTTGAATGAGTACAGAGTGAAGCTCAACCCGGGTAAATATACATTCACGATGACTTCTGGGGAATTCTTGGTGTACATCATCACTAAGCTGTATCAAGGCGAATCCCAAGAAAATCTCGGTCATCTTCGATCTGTCGTCTCCAAAAAAGTTCCCGAGTAGTCCAAAGGTTGACAAGGAGAATAGACATGCTTAACCGCTTTATCCCGATCGACCGATAAATGCCTTTATTTCTATCAACTTCTTCGTGGTAACAAGCATTTTGTCTGGGACCACAAATACGAGGACACCTTCGCCCAACTCAAAACTTATCTCTCAACGCCCCCAGTCTTGACACTAATCCATAACGGTATCCGGGAAGACCGCAGCGAGCAGAAGCCAATATTCTACACAACCAAGGCCTAAGACAGAGTGAGTCAAGGTACTTGACAATAGAGAAACTCGTGCTGGCTATCGTCATCCCGGCAAGAAAGCTAAGACTCTACTTCTAGTCGCACATCATTATGGTGTTCTCAAACTACCCTCTGCGCACAATCCTACACAATCCAAGCCACTCTAGTCATCTTGCAAAATGGATCATCAAGCTCAATGAGTACAACATAGAGTACAAAAAGGAGAATGGCAGCTAAGTCCCAGGAACTGGCCGACTTTCTCATAGACTTAGCAAAAGAACTAATCTAGCCAGACGTAGAGAAACAAGATGCATGGTTTATTCACATCGATGACACGACATCAAGACACGGTTCAAGAGTTGGAGTATGTCTTGAATCCTCAAACAAAGAAATGTTAGAGCAATATATTCGGCTTGCTTTCCCAACATATAACAATGAGACCAAGTACAAATTGCTCATCGCAGGCCTGCGTCTGGCCAAAATCTTGGTCGCGAACCACCATGCTAGAATATACGAAGCAAAAAACAAAAGAATGGTCGTAAAAGAGTTCAGCCCTTTTTCATTGACTAAGGTCCCTCAAAGCGATAACTCATCTGCGGACACCGTTGCCGTGTTGGCGCCTATGTTTGATCCTACGCAACGCATAATTATACATGTCAGAAGCCTCAAGCGCCCGAGTATCAATCTCGAGAAGGGAGAGCTAGCATCAAGTCATGCATGGCCATTGGCACGGACATCATCTCGCACAAAGGAGCACAAACTCTACAGCAAATGAAGGAAAAGGTGGATTGGCGCATAGAAATTATGTAGTACATATCTGAGGGAACCGTCTTGATTGATAGATACGAAGCACGATGATTACGACCAAGAGCTTCACATACCTGCAAATGGACAACCATCTTTTTTCTGAACTACCAGCGAGGTTCTCCTCAAGTGCATTGCTCTCGATGAAGTCCGCAAAGTCATAACTTTAATCCATGAAGGATCCTGCGGAAACCATTTCGGTGGTAGATCTTTGGCTCAAAAATTTAAAACCTTAGCTGTTATTGGTCGACCTTGCAAACCGACTGCGACGCCATAGAGCAAAATGCAAGCAGTACCAAAGGCACACCTCCATCATACGCGTCCCAACAGAAGATCTTGCAAGCGGAGCAATGCCGTATGCATTTATGCATTGGGCTATGGACATCACCTGTCTGTTTACTCCATCACGGAAAACAGTTTTCTTTTCATCATGACAGATTAATTCACTAATTAGGTCGAGGAAAAATTGTACGTGACGATCAAGAACAAAGACGTGCAGTGATTTGTATGGAAAAACATACTCTGCCGCCATGGACTCCCATATGAGATCGTCATAGACAATGACAGTTAATTAATTTTTGGTGATCGTTGAAGCTTTTTGCACCTAGTGGAGAATTCGCCTAAACAAGGCAACGCCAAAGTATCCCTAGGGCAATAGCCAAGCCGAGGCAACAAAAAAGTAGATCGTCAATGACCTAAGAAACGATTGGAGGACAAGAAAGGTGTATTGGCAGATGAACTCGATGGCATCCTCTGTTCCCACTTAACAACTCCGTGTACTTCAACCGGCCAAACACCTATTACGCTTTCCCATGGCGTTGAAGCAATTGTACATGCATGCCAAACTTGCGGTATCAAGTCTACATATACGAGCTTTCTCACTTGATGAAAATGCAATCGAGAGGCATTCACAGGAACCCTAGACGACCTCAAAGAGAAAAGGGAACTGGCTCGCCTCTACGTCCAAAAATACCAGCAGAATTAGTTAAATATTACAATGCAATGGTAAAGAGACGACACTTTGACGAGGGTGATATCATCATAAAAATAAGTCTTCGAGAACACGACAGAACAAAACGTAGAAAAGCTGGGCACAAACTGGGAAGGGCCGTACACCATTTGCAAAGTTATCTGCCCCGGCATATTCGAGCTCGCCACAATGGAAGGGAAATGATTCTGCAAAGTTGGAACTCTATCCACCTAAAGCGCTACCACTATTAACTCAGCTTGGCAAGAAAGCAAATAGTCGAGGTCACCCACACTAACTCAAGCACAACGGCAAGGCACGCAAAACATTTGATAAATAATCAAACTATGACTGCTTGATCTCCACGGGGTACGTAGGCAGCCTTCATACACATTTATTAATATAAATCAAATTTCATATTATCTAGTCCATTTACTATAAAGTCGTGTTCAGTCTCGCACTTCTAAAAGAAAAAGGAGAGTGGCTAAGTCCCTCGCACCCTAAAGCCGAGTTTGATCTCGCACTTCTAATTAAAAAAAAAGGAGTGGCTAAGTCCATCACTCCCTAATATCGAGTTTGATCTCACACTTCTAAAAAATAAGGGAGGGATTAAGTCCCTCGCACCCTAAAGGCGAGTTTGATCTCGCACTTCTAAAAAATAAAGGGAGTGGCTAAGTACATCACAACCTAAAGCCGAGTTTGATCTCGCACTTCTAAAAAAAAGGTAGTCGCTAAGTCTCTCGCCCCCGAAAGTCGAGTTCTATCTCGCACTTCTAAAAAAGGGGGGGGGGAGTGGCTAAGTTCCTCGCACTCTAAAGCCGAGTTTGATGTCACACTTCTAAAAAAAAGGAGAGTGGCTAAGTCCCTCGAATCCTAAATTTGAGTTCGATTGCGCACTTCTAAAAAAACAAAATGACAAACATACTTCCTTAGAATATCAGGTCCATTCAAGCGGCAACAACGTGCCACAACAGAGAAAACAACACAGAAAAATAAAGGAAAACTAACACAAGTCCGGCACGAACTACTGGGCAGTGTTATCATCATAATGACCTAACCTCACGGGCGCACTCAATCGGCCTGGCACCTACTTCTGCTGGTAGGTTACACTTTCTAGCATGAGCGGCGGTGCATCTTGATATACCTCTATTTTACTGGTTTTGAGATCATTAACATGCCTACTTTTAGAGGTTTTGTCTGTGTTTTGTGTCACTTTCAGGTGGAAAACGTAGGAAATTGGATTATTGGCATTGGAGTCTCTTTTGGAGGATTTTGGAGCATTACATGAAGTTTCACAAAAAAGGCCTATGATCGATCGATCAACATCTTGAATGATCAATCAAGTCTTCTTGCCAGAACAACGCTCGACCTCATGATTGACCTGACGTGTTGGAGATCGATCACACAAGTCCATGATCGATCGATCAACACCTTCATCGATCGATGAACGAGCATCAAAGAAAATACCTAATTTCTCTTTTTTGTACTTATATCTCAGGACATATAAATACTTCTATTTTCTGCTTCTTTTACACATTGTTCATTATTCAAAGAGAACTTTAGAGTTATTCGGTAAGCTAGAAAGAGAGAGAATTCAACATTAAAAAAATCTCTAAACTCCCTTTTTTATATTTTTATGCAATTCAAGTTTATTTTCATAATATCTTTTGTTTCAATTTCAATTATGTCTGAGTAGTAAATCAATAAGGTTTAGGGTTTCTAGGGATTTAGGAATCAATGATTAGGGACAAATAGAATTGAATCTAATAAGAATATTCGCCATCTAATTCTTGTGCTTAATGCTTAGAATAGCCTGATCAACTAGTCTATGAGCCTAGGTTATTAGCTCTCCAAAAGCTTGCTAGGAATCTGAACTAGATTATATGAGAAATCAATTCTAAGTCGTGATAGCTGATTTTTAGGTTGATTGTAGATAGTTGAACCTACTTTTTTAATCCTTGTTTGAAATTTGGAACCAATGATAGTTAGGACCTCTATATTGTCGAGTAGAGTTTCGAGTTCTACGAGAGTAAACTTGTTATACCATTCTGTTCAAGTCGAGAATTGAGCTTAAATAATACTTTGAATAGTCTCCCTAGTTGGATTCCTACTTCCCAATGAAATACCCTATGCATGGTGCCTTTTATTATTAAGTTTACATCGTTTAAGTTGCTAGTTATTCTCTCGAATTTGATTAGTATAGCTTGAGAAATATAATTGATAATCAAAAGTGCAAAATTTGGTTGTTTGTGGATACGATCCCTAAGTACTATTATTTCATTGTTGTGCACTTACAGTAGATAGCTTTGGGTTAAAACCTGACCCACATCAAGTTTTTGGCGTCGTTGCCGGGGAACCAATTGGTTGCCTTTTGATTAAGATTTGTTTTCAAGTCTATACTCTTTTACTTACATTTTGTTTGGTGTTTTGTTTGTTTTTGTTTCAGGTTTATGCACCGAAGAAGTCAAGGTTCAGATATTCTACTTGGTTTGAATAACGAAGAATTTGCTAGAGTTGAAAGAGAAAATCGTAGAGTAAAAGAAATGAATCAGGAAAACCAGCAGAATTCTCAGGACCGTGAGACTCAACCACCTGTTCAGAGAAACCAGGATGTTCAGCAAACGATTGAATAGTTGCAGAGAGATTTAGCTATGCTCAAGAGGCAGTAGGAACAGCCTCGATGCCATGCTATAGGTGATATGGATACACTTCACACATACTATCAGAATAGTCTGCTATTCGACCTCCACCTATCCAGAGGCAAGACTATGAGATCAAGCGTTAGCTGATTGGATCACATCGAGAACTTTGAAGACATGTGCAGTACCACGAGCTCGAATGGAGTCCCTGCGGACTATGTGAAGTGTAAGCTGTTTCACCATTCTCTTTCTAACAAAGCCTTTAGGTGGTTACGATCCTTGCCTCCAGGTTCATTGAACACGTGAGCTGAAGTTAGAGCTGCCTTCTTGGATCAGTTCTATACTAAGTCAGAAAACTACAGCACTAAGAAGCAAGATTTTAGCGTTTCTGCAATGTTCTGGTGAGTCTCTGCATGAAGCTTGGGAGAGATTCAAAGAGTACCAATGAGATTGTACCCATCATGGTTATTCGGATGAGTAGCTGCTCAATACAGTCTATGGAGGAATCGATTAGGAGTATAAGAACTCTTTGAATGCTGCTAGCAATGGAGACTTTATGACAAATACTAGGGATGAAGCCTTCATTCTCATTGACAACATGGCTGCAAGTTCAGGGACCATTGTCCACAATATGATCAAAGCAAGAAGGTCAATAGTGTGAAGATTCAGAGGATAGATGAGATTTCAGAGAAGCTCGACATACTTATCAAGGCGAGTCAAGGAGATAACTGAGGAGTGCATCAGCTGGATAACACTAGGGAAGTCGATCAAGTTCAGGTTGAGTCTGACATGTCTCAAGATCAGAAAGAGATTAATTATATGAATTGGCAAAACATGGGACAATACCAGAACTATCTCTAACATAGGAGCACCAACGTTGAGAATCCACAGAATATCGTCATACCACCTTTTAGTAATGCCACAAGAATCACCATTTTAGGGTAAACCGTTTGTGCAGAATTCAGAGCAGAGATGGAACAACCAAAGGTTGAATTTAGAGGCTAGAGATTGGCGTAAGCCTTACAAACCTTACACACAAGAGGCGACAAAACAAGCTAGTTCATCTAGAACTTCAACTGATGAGATTAAAGCTCTCATTCAATAGCTTGCAACCGAGGAGAAAAAGTCTACTAGGGATCTCAATACTGAGGTGGACAACATGTACAACGATTTGAACAATAAGTTTGAATCTGTCTCAGTACACTTGAAGAAGCTGGATACACAAGTGGCACAAACAGCTGAAGCTATGAGGAGACCATAAGGAGCTTTACTGGTTAAAGTTGAGAAGAACCCTAGAGAATTATGCAATGTTGTGCATTCGATGGCTAAGGAACTCGATTTGGATAAGGAGAGCAACTATGAGAGTAAGTACCAACCTCCTATACCCTATCTTAAGGAGCTTACAAAGCAAGAAGATCAAGGAGAGTTCACTATTCCTTGTTCTCTTGGAAAGTTGACTTTTGGTGATGCATTGTTGGATAGCAGTGCAAGTGTTAGTGTGATCTCGTTGGAGACAATGAGGGAGCTTGTGATCAAGCTTATATAGGAGCATACCTCATCCATTTCGTTTGGTGATGCTACTTCTAAGAGCCCCAGAGGCAGGTTAGTCGATTTCACAGTTATTGTTGGAAATTGCAATGTTTTAACCAAATTTACGGTTGTTGAGATGGCTAAGGAAGGAGCTGTGCCCATTCTTTTTGGTCGACCATTCTTGAATACTGTCGGGGCAAGGATTGACTTTCCCAACCAGAGGGTGGTGCTTGAAAACGTTGATAAAGGAGTCTCCTATCCTATTAGAAAATCGACTAAGAACCTATGTGGTGTGATAAGGGGTTGTAAATAGAATGAGAAGGTTAAGGTTGTGAATTTAATTAACACAAATTTGGAATATGAGGAACCAGAGTATTGGTCGAATGAGGAATATGAGATCTATTAGGAACAAGCAGGAGAATTAGTTGAATATGATGATGATAGTACCCTTTTTGACAAACCCGATGAATACTTTGAAACTATCCTTCAAAATTTGTGTCTGAAAATTTTTGCAGGAAGATTTAGTCTTGAATCTCCTAAACCATACTCGGTGAAGGAATTGAAACCTGATGGAACTATAGTGTTGCTGGACACAACATGTGCTGAATTCCACAGGAAGGATGAACAACTTAATGAGTTCATCAAAGATGAGATGAAAACCAAGGGAGTGATCATTCCTCCCAAGGATGATTTAGCCAATTAGGAGGCCTTCAAATCAAGCTATTGACTTTAAAAAAGCGCTGAGTGGGAGGCAACCCACTAATAGGTAGTTTTTATTTTCATAGTTTTTCTGTTTTAGTTTGATTTTGGTTTTGTTTTGAGTTTATTTTAGGTAAAAAAAAATCGACCAAAGGGCTTTGATCGATTAATCCATACAGCGATCGATCAATCATTGATGCTTCAAGGGGTAGCGCTCGATCTAGTGATCGATCTACACATATGTGATCGATCGATCATCGGAGGTAAAGATGACGCGCTTGATCTTGTGATCGACCTTAGCAGGAGGATCGATTAATCAATCATGCAAAGAAGAGGAACGCTCGATCTGATGATCGACTTGCAGAGAGGCGATCGATCGATCATTGGGGACCAAGGACACGTGCTCGATCTATTGATCGACCTGAACGGTCCTGATTGATCAATCAGTGTGTTCTAAGGGGTATGATCAATCGATCAATGCATTGATCGATCGATCAGCAGGTCAAGTAAGTCTTTATAATGTATAAAACACGGGTTTCATTCAAAATTATTCTTTCGCGGTTATTTTGGGCGATTTTTAGGCGAAAATCTTAAATCTCCTCTAATATCTTTGATTCTTAACCCTTTTCTTCGATTCAAAGGCCTAACCTGATCAAAATTTCATCCTCTTTCCGATTATCTATTCATCTAAGTTGATTGGCAAAGGTATGGCTTCTTAATTTTCGATTGAAAAGTGGCAAAATTGATGAGATTTTTTTGGGAATTTTAGATTTTGATTTATTGTTGCTCAATTGTGTTAAAGCAATATGTATTCATGATTCTATGATGCTTTCGATCATTCTTACTGATTACATTGTTAGATTCCTGCGTAGATATCGATTGTTAGGTTGTTGGAGAAAATTGATAAATTTTTGATTTTTGATATGGAATTGAGAATTTGTGTTGTTAGTTGAAGCATTGCTGGATGATTTAGATGTTTTGTGATTGATTTAGCAATCGATTTCACATAATTCTCATTTGAATTCTATATTTTTCGATTTTCTAAAGATTTTTGAGGATATTGATTTTTCTTGGTTTTTCTTTTGTTTGATCGATATGTGCAGATCATGGAAAGAACTCGTGAGGGCAAGTGACCTGCTTGTAAGGTTAGACGATTAGCCAATATTGAGGTAGGGCAGTCCTTAAATCCTAAAGTATTCGACCGAACATGTTTGCCTTGGCCTAGACCGGATAACGAGCCTTTTGAGAGGAATTTGGGCAACAGATCTGATCCCTCGTTGTTGAAGAATGATAGTGCCAACAGGAAGAGGACTGAGGATTCGAGATGGAAGAGCTTCCATTGTGTGTTTTATGATCAGATGATGCAGAACCAGCTCATCCCGACCAAGTTTCTATGTCAGACGACATTGGACAGCCTTGGCATTCTCGATGATGTGATGGGGATGCTCGATAGACTTGGCCTTGGTACCTTTATGACCAAGCCTCAGCCACTGTACCCGAAGGCAGTCAAGCAGCTCTTAGCCTCCTGTGATCTTCACCTAGCAGCCGACCCTCATGCTCCTCTCTATGCATCCTACTTGACGTTTCTGTACTGTGGTATTCGCTACCACTTGACCGTTCAGCAGATTTTCTTGATCTATGGGTTCCTTGGGGAAGCCAACAATCAGTTACCTTCTCGCTAAGGTACTCCTCTTGACGCTCTTTGGAACGTCTTAGTTGATGGTACTTTTCAGGGACGAGACTCCAAGCTCACATACATCCGACATCCTACGATTCAGATTGTTGCTAAGATGTTGGGATCGACTACTTTTATGCAAGGAAGTCAACCCTGCCTTGACCAAGCCAGCGTTGGAGATCCTCCATCATGATTTGTATCTTGCGATACCTGACTTGTATGGTTATGCACCTGCTCCTAATGTTGGTCCTTGTGACATCAACCAGGGATATGTGTTTGTGAAGCTGCTTCCCGAACATCGTTTCAGAGGCACTCCGAGTCAGCCTGTCACCAAGATGATATGTAGTCTCTTGACCCCCATGTTTGAGTATTTGAAGCTAGATCTTAGCAACACAGTAAAGGTGGAGAGTATAACATATGTTGATGATCGAGTATTGACCAATTTCACCTACCTCACCAAGCGAACAAAGTGGTGCTACTTTACTAGGGACATCGAGCCTTATCTTTGTTCCTTGCCTGCACCTACGATTACATCTCTCACTTGTAAGAAGAATGTAATATTTGAGCCTCACATTTCACATCCAGAGATTGCAGTAAGAGAGCAAGAGCAAGTACAGCCTCAGCGACGAGCTCCACGGAGGCGTTCATCGGCCGTAGCTCCAGCTTCTACACAGCTGTAGCCCAATGTTGCTCAGACACTCGAGCACATTATTCCAGAGTACAGTGAGGAGTATGATATTCCTCCTTTCTCTGATGACTTCACTGAGTAGCAGTATTGATGTTGGCATTACGAGACGGAGCAAAGGAAGCATTCAATGAGGAGACGCCTTTGGGAGACACTTAGGAGGATACCGGTTGCAGTTTGCATGAGTGCACCTACTGTAGATCAGCCAGAAAGTAATACTAGAGCTGATGCCCATAGATCGGATGTTGCTGGACATTGATTTGAGGCTGATTCCAAGGATACAGAGGATTTGTCACTTGAGTAACGCCTTCCACGTCGACGTAGACGAGTACTTGGAGACCGAGAAAACCAGAGTCCTGAGTGATCCAATTTTCTTAACCTTTTTCTTTCATTATTTTTGATTTTTTATTATTTCTTTTTATGCGTAAGTCGTGATCTCTTCTAGCTTGTTTACACACCTGGGACGGTGTGAAGTAAGTCTGGGGGAGATACACTTGCTATGACTAACACTTTTTGCTTTGTTTTGTTTCTTTCTAGTTGTTTTTTCATATTTTAACTCTATATATGTTATGTTCCTGAGCTCTTGAAAATTGTTGTCTAAGGAACCATGATTTTCGAGGATTGTTGCACTTTTATGCATTTAGGATCGTCGATATGCACTTGTTGAGAATCGGTTGACTATTGGAAAACCTAGAGACAAAGCATCTTCTCAATGACACATATCGATTTTTAGGTATTCGAAGAATCTATGCCGATTTCAATTTAACGTGACTTAATTTTCTTGTCAAGGGGCTCGGTATGCATTGGATCAGATTCCTCTCTTCAGTCCTGAAAGACTTATATGTGTGAGTATAGTTCCCTTCTCTTAGATATTTGAATGTTTTAAGATTCTGAAGTAACTATAAAACAAAGTTGAAGCAATACAAAACTGATCAAAATTTTGTTCCAATGAAGCCACTTTTGCTTTCATTATTTAAGTTACTAAAGAACCAACCTATTGAAAAAATAAAATAATACCCTAGGTAAGTAGGGAAAGATTGGTTGAGCAGTCGATAAAAAATAAAATGTTACCCTAAGTTAGTAGGAAAAAATCGGCTGCAAATGAATGGAATGAGAGGAAAGGGACCATAGGAAGATAGTCTTGTGTTCAGGTAAAGGCTGATGATGAGTCCATGTGTTCATTGGTCGATACTCCCTTGATGAGATAACACTTAGATGATTAGGAAGTCGGTATGGTGCATTTGGGTATTTTGAGGTTGATTGTGGAGTCTAATTAGTAAGAAGCTAAGTCTGGGGGAAGTACAAGGTGGTCTTGATACCAATAGGTAAGTATTGACTGGTTCATATGGAGTGTATTGTGCAATGTCCGATGACAAATGAGTTCCTTAAGGGAATCTTTTTGTTAGTTTTTTCTTTCTGTGCTTGAGGACAAGCAAGAAGGCAAGTCTGGGGAATTGATATACCTCTATTTTACTGGTTTTGAGCTCATTAACATGCCTACTTTTAGAGTTTTTGTCTATGTTTTGTGTCACTTTCAGGTGGAAAACGTAGGAACTTGAATTATTGGCATTGGAGTCTTGTTTGGATAATTTTGGAGCATTACATGAAGTTTCACGGAAAAGGCATATGATCGATCGATCAACAACTTAAGCAATCGATCAACTCTTCTTGCCAGAACAACGCTCGACCTCACGATCGACCTGACGTGTTGGAGATCGATCACACAAGTCCATGATCGATCTATCAACAAGCATCAAAGCAAATACCTAATTTTCCTTTTTTGCACCTAGATCTCAGGACATATAAATACTTCTATTTTCTGTTTGTTTTACACATCTTTCATTATCCACAAAGAACTTTAGAGTTATTCAGTAAGCTAAAGAAAGAGAGAATTCAACATTGAGAAGAATCTCTAAACTCGCTTTTTTATATTTTTATGCAATTCAAATTTAGTTTCATCATATCTTTTGTTTCAATTTTAATTATGTCTAAGTAGTTAATCAATCAGGTTTAGGATTTCTAGAGATTTAGGAATCAATGATTAGGGATAAATAGAATCGAATCTAATAAGAGTATTCTCCGTCTAATTCTTGTACTTAATGCTTAATATATTCTGATCAACTAATCTATCAACCTAGGTTGTTAGCTATCCAAAAGCATGGTAGGAATCTGAACTAGATTAGATGAGCAATTATTCCTAAACTGTTATAGCTGATGTTTAGATTGATTGTGGGTGATTGAACCTACTTCTTTAATGCCTATTCAAAATTTGGAATCAACGATAGTTAAGATCTCTAAATTGTCGAGTCGAGTTTCGAGTACTACGAGAGTAAGCTTGTTATACCATTTTGTTCAAGTCGAGAATTGAGCTTAAATAATACTCTGAATAGTCTTCCTAGTTGGATTCCTACTTCCCGATGAATACCTTATGCATGGTGCCTTTTATTATTAAGTTTACATCGTTTAAGTTGCTAGTTATTCTCTTAAATTTGATTAGTATAGGTTGAGAAATATGATTAAAACCTGACCCACATCACATCTCCAGCGGCCAACTCCGTTAAAACAGAGAAGAAGATATATATCAATCCCAATAATCAAAACAGCATCAAGATTAAACCGAAGACCAATTTCATTCGGATTAAACTGGCCTGCTTTTCTCCTTAAACTTGGTTCCAATTAAGAAATCTAGTTCTGATTTAAGACCATCAATAGACCACTGATTTAGTTCAAAAACCAGAAATTGAATTAGGCTTAAACATGAACCACAACAAGACTTCAATGTATTTGAGAATGTGTTTGTGTTCGAGAAATGGAAAGTCGATAACCATAACACCAATATTACCAATGTTTTTGTGTATGCAGAATGCATTCATCTCTTAGAGATTAATTGTGAGTCACTTTCGTTGATGGTCTGTAGGAAGTGTGATACGGATGGAAACGAACCATCTCTTAGTATAGAATGTAATGATAAGGTAGATGCAAAAACTCGTAATTTTCAAGTTAGTAATAAAGTATGAGATTTGCTACTAATGTCAAGGTTGCAAAATGCATAGTTTCATTTGTCAAAACACACATTTTTGAACTTCATACCGAGTCTTTCATTGTCCATTTGAGTACTTGAGCCTCTTGTTGAATCTCCTTTAAAAGATTGGAGCTACTAGCAGAATAATAGTGCGATAAACTATGACATTAAGGTTGATTATTATGCCTTCCATTAGAAATGTAATGTAGCGAGAGGCATTAGTGTTGGGAAGAGCAGAGGTCCCATCTCACAAGGACCTGATATCCATGTCCCCCGGTAGAATATCTGTGATGATAGAGCCTTCGACCTTCTGCTCCCACTCATCGTTGTCTGCAGCCACCTTCTTGACAAGCCACTCCGACACATTTACCTCGGTGTCTAACATTTGGTTAACCACATCGGATACACCAATCACCTGTACCCACATCATTAGCGGCTGTTGGGCGACATTTAGGTTATCAATCTTCTTACCAAGGCTATTAAACCTATTCGTCAGTGCTTGCTCCAACCGAGCATGACCCTGAACCCTTTCCTCTTGAAGCTTGCCATGTGTCCGCCGCAAATGCTCAATCTCTAAACCCATTTGTTTTTCAAGCCTCACCCGCCGAGCAACCTCTTTGTCATATTGCTTCACCACCTAGCCTTGGTCATGTTCGATAGCCTTCACGTTGTCCTCCAATAGAGAAACACTCTTAGTAGCAGTAGTCAGCTCATCATCTTGTAGCTTTAGCTTCTCGTGGGCAAGGGCGAGATCCCTGAACGCCACATTGGCACATTTTTGTAAATCAGCGTAATCAGTTGCCATTTGGGAGATCTGAGTCTGACTTGCCAGCGCATGCTCATATGTCACCAAGAGTTGGTTGAAAATACTGCCCATCTGAAAGAACACACCATATTAGTGATCGACCCATTGACAAAAATAAAGAATTTAAAGGGGGGGAGGGGGGGCTGAACACATACCTGGAAGTAGAGCGCTGCAAACTTCTCATAATCTTCCCAGCATATCAAGTGCTCGAGTGGTAGCACCTGAGGGGCGGGCATGAATATATGACCAAACAGATCATGTGCTGGCTCTCTTTAAGTATATCAAGGATATCCACTAGACAAGGAGAAATCTATGACATATGTAGGTACCCTGCCACCTGTATGCACCTTCTTCAAAGTCCTTTGGGACTTATATTCCTTCCCCAGGTGACGAGCATAAACGCCTTTATCTCCACCCTTCCTCTTCCTTGCGCTTTCCATTGCTTGCTTCTCTTGCCGAGTATGGCCCTTGACCTTCGTAATTTCCATATGATTGTTATCTCTAGCAAGAGATCGCTTGATGGTAGCGAGTGCGACATGCTCCTCCATATTCTCATCGCCAATAGGTCCGTGCATGGTAATTGACTCGGTGAAGTCAACAATTTGTTTCTCAGCGGCAGGAACCTCATTGGAGATTACCTCGACGAGGTCACTTGATACACCATGATCATCCCAGGTATGTACAACCATGTCTTCTTTCACTGCATGGCTCGGCTTAGCATTATACCTCTACATATTCAAATGCAGCTTCGCTATCCTCTCCTTGTTGGTTATGCTTAGAACAAAACAGATATAAAAAAACTCGTCATACCTTATGTAATTGAGGGCTTATGAAGAGAGCAAAGTCGAACTTTAATATCCTTCCACAAGACGGCACCTAGAGATTTGATCTTATCCAAGGTCCTTTCGAACTCCTCCGACTCGACTCGACCATATGACACTACAAAAGAAACATGAAGCAGAAGTTAGACTAACTAAAAACAGTAAACTTACGCACACACAGGATGGCATCGTCACCAACAAATTTTGCAGTACCATTATTAGGATTTTATCCTACGAACTAGAGGGTGCTCCACATTGAAGATAGACTCCGGATTGAGCTTTACAAAGAAGTAGTGTTCTTTGTACTTATGTAGTTTTGATGTAAAGTTAGAAACCAAAGAGTAGTCCGACAGCGCACTCACCGAATATGTCCCATCTCTGTCCTTGTGATGGTTTATATTCATGAGGTACTCGAAGAAGTGACACAAGATATCGAGGCTGGTCACGGTGCCCAACACAAGAGCGGCACTGATGTTACTCACCTTGGAGTACAATAACTGCAACATCGCGATGTGATGTTAAGCACAGAAAGCAATCAACAAACATGGTAGAGGAAACTAGAGGTCGCACGCCTAAATGAGTTAGTGTTAACGCATATATACCCTTCAGTGGCATCCACAATCTCTCATGAGGTTTAGGAACATTCATGATAACCGCGTATGAAAAGTCGCAGTCCTTCCTCAGGTACTCGAGTGAGGCATTCATACACATTAATAGTTTAACCATCTAACCATGCCCACACACTACTCCACTCGGCCCGAGGAATCCCTTCCTCCTTGAACGCCTTGTCCGACAAAGCACATGCGACATCTTTAACCTCCTTATTCGGCCTATGGATAAGTTGGGCTGAACTAGAAACATGGTGGCTAGCGACTAGCCCCGTGCCAGAATCAAGACAATCACTAACGAAAGTGGTAACAAGGGCATCTTGTCATACCGTCCGTCCATCGTTACTACTCGCCCTTATACAACCATTTACCAGAATCAAGCTGGAACCCTTAGATCTAGTCGGGGATAAAGCCGCCGGCGAATCAACATCTGTTGATTCACACCCATCACCCTCCCAGACCAATGAAGACCGTGAATTGGATGCACACCTCATTATCCCCAATGATTTGTCAAATCCAAAAAAACCCTAAAGTCGCAACTAACCAAACCACTAGAGCTTAAAGAATCGCGACATACTACGTTGAAGACACCGGAGATGAAATCAAAATTGCAAAAATAGGAGAAGAGAGAAAGTGCGGAGAGAGTTTTGTACCTTTGAAAAGATGCTCAAAGAAGGTGAAGCTGTTAAATAAGGAAATAGGATAAGAAGGAAGAATTTATGACCGCAACCAGAAACCAAAGTAGCACAAGCCAAATCACTGATAGTCGCATCACACGACTCCCTGAGTACTGATGCGTGACCGGGAGAAGACCTCGACCATACACCAAGCATTACGGGGTACGTGGACATATAAGCCTGCATGCAAAGCATCCACAGCAAGCCATGGGGGAACACCATAATTACTAACCGCAACATCACGCCTATCACGCGATGCCATGTGTAAAGCATAAACAAAGCCATAAATGCTCCACAAGACATGTCGTTTTGGATTCCATACTCCGGAGTAAAGCCGAGTTGGGGGGCCATTGTTGGAGGTGACCTCACCTAGAATATTTGGCCCCATATGGTTTTGATAAGCCCACAAAACCACCATGCCGACCTAACATAGGACGAGTAAGCATTTAGCCGGATCTGATAACCATGGGTCATCTCGTCCTCGGTCATAATTAGCACGAGTTCGTCCCGATGTCACAATGTGTTTGGCATATGACGCGTATGTATTTAATACATCAACGTGACACCACCAACTTAGTAGGCAGGCGTAGCTGTTCAGTAGGCATTTAATGTTGGCGGAGAGGTAGTCCAACACCCCAATAGCTCTGCACCCATGCCCAAAGTAATAAATGCTCTAGTCGAGGGCCCGCAGGCTACAACCATAAGTCATCATGACCGGCGCAATAGGTCAGCGAATTTGTCCTACACATCTCGGGTATAAAAAGGGATGTTAAGCACGCCGAGCAGGGGTCAAACTTTACTTTCTCTCTCTAAAACTCAAAACTTTGTTGTCATATTTGTCACTCAAAATCGAGAATCCAAACTCATTCTTGTAATCTCTATTCTACTTTGATCAATAAACTTTGAGCTATTCTCACCACAAACAAACATCCTAAATCCTAATTACTTTTTTGGAGTGGTTAAATTTATTAAATAATTTTTATTAACTTACTAATAAAATTATAAAGTTTTGTTGATCAAGTTGTTTTGATCTTGTCACTAATCTATTTACCAATCTGTTATAACCATGTTATATATGATAGACTGCTAAAAGAAATTAACGACTGAGATAAAAATGGTTTAGCAACAAAATTTTACAATTTGATTGGTAAGCAGCAAAAATTCATAGTTTAACTGATAAGTCAGAAAAATACGTAACTAAATTCAATTTCTCAAAAATTTATAGTTTTTTTTCAGTGATTTTTGAAAGTTGAGGGCTGTTATGTTTTCCATTTTGATTTTTTGGACCATTCATGTTTAACTCGATATTGACAAAATTTATTCATGAGAGACATCGGAACACTGGTCAAAAGTAATGGTTATTTTGTTGGTTGTACAACTAATATTTATTTGGTGTATGATATTACAGAAATCTATTTCTTTGTGAGAATATTAAACATAAATATACTTGGAAGTATGGCGGTCTAGAAAGACTATAATTGATTATTGATGTAAATACAAACATTAAAAAAAAAAAAAAAAATTGGATCCAAACAGAAAAACACCAAAACAGTGACCAGATATATCTGAATCTAAGACTCCAAACTCCAAAGTATTTGTTTTATTCCAAAAAAGTGACGTAACCCGTATAACATTCTTTGGTATCGACAAAAAAAACAATGGTTATGTAATTTGTGTCTCTTGATACATGTTACCATGCAGATTCCACATTTTGGTGTATGCATTTAGTGTAGATATATCCTCATTTTTATTATTATAAAAAAATTTCATCACCAATTTTCTTAATACTTCCCTAACCATGTATACAATTAATTAGGTATATAAAACAAACAATCAAGACCAAAGTTGTTAATTAACTATTTTTAGTTTTTAGCATTTGGATCTAGCATTATGCTCACTGTATTTATAAAAGTATTTAACAGACAGAAACATAACTTGTCCCATTTGTTTTAATTTAAATTGTTGACATTTTCAAAAGACATGCTTGCATGGATTTTCCTTTCTTACAACAAGATAAAGCCAAAGAAGACAGCATAAACCCAACTAGGATGGTCTAGTGGTAATTAGACCGGGAGCTAAAAATGCTGAAATATATTATCTTTTCATTTTGATTCCTGCTCTAAACTACTTCTTCTTGTTTGGCTGCTGGAACTTTCACATGGATTCTACGACCCTTTGGGAGATATATACGGGTCTAAGACCAACCTTATTGATGGTTTTCGGTTTCTAAAATAAGAAACGTTTCTAAAATAAAAAACGAAGAAACGTTTCTAAAATAAGAAACGTTTGATGGTTTAAGAGATGCAGGCGTGGACGTTTGTGATTGGTCCGTGGGTTAAATATAAAAGGGCAAAAAAATGAAATATTTTCATTTTCGAAAGAAATTTCTCTCTCTCCTTCCACTCTTTCTATCGTGTTCTCCGCTGCGACGAAGGAGGCGATTCCGGCAATTCGCGGTGAATCGACAATGGAGCATGAAGGCGGCGTTATCCGAAGCGATAAAAAGCCCAGAGATGCAAGGTAATCCGATTCACAACTGATTTTCGGTTTCGTTTTGGGTCGGGAAGGAGATTCTAGGGTTTTGAGTTTTCGGGATTTAGGGTTTTTGGGGAAAACGGTTCAAACGTTGTTCATGCATCGTATGATCGTTATTTGAAGCATGTTTTAGTACCGATTTGTTGTTTAATCAAGAAATTTGGTCGAATTAGGGTTTTGAATTTTTTTTGAAATTAGGGGTTTTTAGGGGAAATGTGTAATACGTT